>CM070432.1:2602515-2642515 GCA_036324595.1 Champsocephalus gunnari | reverse complement strand
TATTAAAAACAGAGGGTTTTCCAAAGTGCTTCACAGCAAACATAACATTAGAATAAAATATAATATTACAATAATAGATAAAAGGCACACATAAGAACGAATACAAGGCACACAAAGGCTATGGACGGACAATAAAAGCATACAAATCGATAAAACAGCTCAAACTGACAGCGAGGGAAAAGAGGTGGGTCTTCAGACGGGACTTAAAAGTTTGGAGGGTGGGCGACAATTTGACATGAGGGGGGCGGGTCGTTCCAGAGCCTGGGGCTACCGCTGAGAAGGCTCGGTCTCCCCTGGTCTTTCTCTTGGTTTTAGGGACGACCAGCTGATCAGCCGACCTCAAAGCCCTTGAGGGGGTGTACACCTGTGGGAGGTCGGAGATGTACTGAGGGAGGGGCTAGCCCATTTACAGCCAGTTAAAAACAAACAATAACATCTTAAAATGAACTCTAAAATGGACAGGAAGCCAGTGGAGGCGTGATTCTGTATGCAGCCGAGCCTAGGGATGCATATCGTTGACTTTTTTACAATACCGATACCGATACCACTGAACGATACCGATACTCAACACATATCGTGAAACTTTGAAAATGTATCAACCCACAATTACTCCCATGAAGCGCTTTACGATATAGTTAACAAGTCAAATGAATATTAAATTCAATTGTGGGACTTCTTGGACCTTTCAGTTCTGAACAAACAATGAAAAATACATTAAAAATATGAAGAAAACCGATTATGGAATATCTTTTATAACACCCAGGTGTGAATAGCACATCTTGTCGATGCAAACAGACCGTTATAGCACCGTTATAATTCATGTTAAACCTGAGATTCGACTAGAGAACAAATACATAATATAATAAAGGTCATGAGATCTCAGCATTGCACAAACAAACACATCTCATCTTTAAAATCAACATGTGCCTTCACTGGTGAGAGAAAACAAATCCCACCACAGTTCATTTGTGGGACTTTTACCTTTCTAGTATCGAACAAACAATGAAAAATACATATAATATGAAGAAAAACGATTATGCAATCTAATTTATAACACCGCCATCACGGGCCACGCACTCACTTCTAAAATAAAATGTATTTGCTTTCAGGCATTGATCAATGACTTGAATACAAGGGTGGGTGCGTGAGACAAGACGCCCCACTGCAGATAATTCCCCACCCCCTCTAAGACCCCTTAATCCGGACTAAATTGAGCTGGATTGAGTTTTTCTGTCTCGCTGGTGTTTATTTGGAGTTACGGCCGGAGCATTCACATCACAAGTCACACAGTCACGGTCTGACTGCACGGGTGGTTGCCACGTCAATTCTGGAGAACCTCTCTCTCGTCAGCCCATTTAACTGGTTTCACAGAGTAATCAACATATCTTGATCAGATAGCTTAACCACTTGGGCACACTGAGTCACTTGCGTCCGTCACTTATGGCCTCGAAGGTGTCATACCCTGAAGTCCACAAACAACAAAGAAGGAAGTGTCCCAGTGCACCCACAACAACAGACCATCTGTGACCTAGTGTGGACCAGTCACAGAATGGGACCAATACCATTATGGAATAAGCAGCCTATGTCCTTAAAGGAGATAAACAAACGTCAGGGTTGGTCCTGTACGTCATATCTAGGAGTCTAGGACAATTATTTCCCTAACAGTTTTAATGTGACTGTTGAAACTCAGGTCAGAGTTCATGACTACACCTAGATTTCTGCCTCTGTTGTTTTGAACATTGCAGACAGAAGCTCAGCGCTAACTTTTATACGTTCTGCCTTGGCTCCAAAAACCATTACCTCAGTTTTATCTTTGTTTAATTGGAGAAAGTTCTGACACATCCAGTCATTGATTTGTTCAATGCACTTACTCAGTGTTTGAATTGGAGCATAGTCTCATAGC
Source organism: Champsocephalus gunnari (assembly GCA_036324595.1). Classification (NCBI taxonomy): domain Eukaryota; kingdom Metazoa; phylum Chordata; class Actinopteri; order Perciformes; family Channichthyidae; genus Champsocephalus; species Champsocephalus gunnari. Next base: position 2,640,612 of record CM070432.1, on the reverse strand, counting down.
TATGGTAACTTATTTTGTTGTTCTTCATTATCTGAGCCAGTGGTAGCATGTAGACGTTAAAGAGAAGAGGCCCCAAGATGGAGCCTTGAGGAACCCCACATGTCATATTTGTCAACTCAGATGTGTATTTACCGATAGAAACAAAGTTGTTTCTGTTCTTTAAGTAGGATTCAAACCAATTTAGAACTGTTTCCGAAAGTCCCACCCAGTGTTCCAGTCGGTCTAGTAATATGCTGTGGTCAACAGTGTCAAACGCAGCACGGAGATCTAATAATACTAACACTGAAGTTCTGCCACTGTCTGTGTTTAAGTGGATGTCATTAAAGACCTTTACAAGAGCAGTCTCAGTGCTGTGGTTTGGACGAAAGCCTGACTGGAACACATCGAAACAACCATTTAAATGCAAGAAGTAACTCAACCGTTGAAAAACAACTTTTATACTTAGAAATGGCAGGTTTGATATGGGCCTGTAATTGTTCATTACTGAAGCATCTAGATTATTCTTTTTTAAGAGCGGTTTAATGACTGCAGTTTTCAGGGCCTATGGAAAAATACCTGAGTGAAGAGATTTGTTTACTATGTGAAGTAGATCTGAGGCCATGCAACGCAAAAACATCTTTGAAACATCCTGTTGGAATAATATCAAGGCAGCAGGAGGAGGATTTCAGAAGTTGTATAATGTCCTCTAGGTTTTTATCATTAATCTGATGGATCTGTGTCATGGTGTCTGAATTGATGTTAAGTGGACACAGAGACAACACATGTGCTGTTCCTGATGCAGAGGCACTGACTGCTTGTCTGATTTTCTGAATTGTGTAGCCACCAGTAAGCGGTATTTCGGTAATACCGGTATGCATCAGCCGCAGGTCTGGTTCAGGCCGGCATAAAGTGCATCACAGTCATGGAAGACGCGTGGAAGCAAAGGCCTGAATAACACGCTCAAAGTCTATAAACATGATTGAGCAATACAATACAACCTTGGGTACCAACGAACACCATGACTGCTTTTTCTAATGTTTCATTTCATTATCCTATACTCTACAACTTGCTGTCGTGTTAAATTGCTGTTCCTTTACTACTGTTGTAAGTACGTTTTACTCGAACGTATTTTGGTTGTGATTTAGCTTCTTTACTTATTATAACTTAATGTTTTTCGGCACTCTCCTCCTTTGCTGTAACAACGTGAATGTCCCCGCTGTGGGATGACATTTTGATTTGAGGATATTTTTTAATTGTTAACCCTAAAACTCAAATCAAACAGATACAAGTATAGCCTCAGTTCAAGGGGAACAATATGGTTGTAATAGTAGTATGCACTGAAGTACACGCAGTATGTCGGCAGTAATGGTGTGTGTTTTATGAAGTACTTTTTGTGTGTAACAGTAAATCTACACAGTCATGTCCCCCCCCCTCTCCTCGCTTCCTTCCTGCTTCTGTTCCAACTGTCTCTGAATCCCTCGGACAGCAGTAGTTCACAGAACACATGTTCAGGTGATCGGAGCGGAACTCTCACATTTCCTCTTTTCTCCTCCGTCTCTGCCTCGAATGCGAAAGGTTGCTTTTACCATAACACACTGCACTGTGCTCCTCTTCCTCCTTCTCCTCTTCCTCCTCCTGTTCAAATGTCACATTCTCCTGTAAACAGCTAACACTTCCCTCCGGTGCATTGAGTTATACACATATATTATTGAGCAAGTTATTGTTTGCAGGAGTCGGTTGTGGTACTTCTATTTTAGTTTAAAGGTCACCTGTCATGCTATCTCTAGGCAACAGCATAGCTCTCAGATATATACAGATATAAAACACATGTCTATGAAGTGTTTTGCTCCAAACACCAAACAGATAATTCCAGCCATGCCTCGTATCCCTCTGTTTCACTTCCTGTTTCTAAAGTGCTGATTTGGGGATAAAGCTTTAAAGAGGAGGGTCTGAGCTCATGCGGGACCCGGCAGCTACCGTCTAAACTAAATGCTGCCGTGATGAAACGCCATATCATGGATTATCAAGGCTCTGAAACAGTCTGGAGCTCAAAGGCTTTCTCTCTTGCCGGTTACACCACAAGGTGAGTTCCTTTCTACTTCCTGCTTCTTCACACACATGCTCTCCAGTACAGGTTAGCTCTGAGTGTTAGCGATGCTAATGTAAACACCGACCATTTTACGTCCAAAACAGTCGGGCATTGTTTCTGATAGCAACGTTTCTGATTGGCCCGTGGGTCCACATTTCAGATGTTACGTCATATCGGATGCAAATCTGGATCAGCTCCGTTGTTCCCCGTTTTTAGAGATTTGGGTACGGAGGAAAAGAGAGAGGGTTTATTTTCTGACGCTGCGTGAGTTCCCTGACGCACCGGGGACACGTTTTGTGTGATAGGTCCCCTTTAAGTACCTGAGTAATCTGTCGTATTTTGGATACTGTTGTAATTTGACTTTTTATTTTAATTATCCAGAATATTTTATATTGTTTTGTTCAAAAACCTTAGAAAAAACGTCTAACTTTAACTCAGAAAACGTGTAAAAGACAGTGAGATGAGGTTGAAAGCTGAACTTTGTGTTACATCTTTTCCCAAACTGCTAGTTCAAAGGTCAAGAATGAAGTTTGAGGCTCAGGGATTTTAAAATCATAAATAACTCGGCTAAAAATAGTCCGTCTAAAAATGATTTGTCAGGAGAGCTGCCAGTCAGAGTTCAGGCTCTGGTGTGAATTTTAAATACACTACATTACACTTCACTCCGCGGCGCTGCCAGCTGACGTTAGATGTGTTGTATAAGATACGTTACATATTTGATGAAGCCGGCCGTGATTGCAAAGCTGAGTATTCCCTGGAAGTTATTTTCAGGCAGAAAGAGAGTCAGCAAAAAGCCTTCGTAAAGGAAAGAGAGACGGCAAGAAGTCAGCTCTTAAAAACAACGGAAAGGTTCAAAATGGGGGGAAACTGTACCTGAAATGAAATGAAACACGGCATGCTGTCTAATTAGGGTTTAAAGGGAACAAAGAAAGGTGACAGAAAAAATACATATTGCCTTCATTAAAGTTACTTAATCTAAATGATATTGCACATTTCTGCACTGTATTTCTGTCTGCACCACACGATGAGATGCCTTAGTGTCCTCTCATCATCATCATCATCATCATCATCATCATCATCATCATCATCATCATCATCATCATCATCATCATCATCATCATCATCATCATCATCATTACATGCAGCCATGTTGATTGCACACCACGTTAACAAGGTGAGACCATTATATATCCATCTATGCAGGAACGTTTCCACTGCAGCGCCTCACATCCCAGTGAGCTCTGCTAATGCACTCTCCACTGCAGTGATTCACTATTTCAGCCGTCTTTGCACCCCGCCCCCTCACGTCTAAGCATGTTACCCCCCCGTGCACGGTGACTGTCAGGCTGACTCACGCTGGAGTTTGCATAACACACCAGTAATGACAGGCCTCTGCAGAGCATCAACACAAGGCGCTCCGGGATGCCTTCCCCAGGTGTGTCGTCATGTTCAGGGTCGGGATGGGAACACAAAGGCTCTCAGTTCTCCCTCTGCCTTCCTCTCGGTGATGTGAGGAGGGGTTTGCTTCTGTTCGGGCCTGGCGGATCCGAGTCCCTAGTTTCAGCTCCTTTGTGGGAATGTGGGGGGGGGGACCGTGGTATCTATTACCTACACTCAATCAAGGGTCCCAGAACAGTTCTCCCTGAAGAGAATATCTTCCCAGCTGAAGAAGAAGAAGAAGAAGAAGAAGAAGAAGAAGAAGAAGAAGAAGAAGAAGAAGAAGAAGAAGAAGAAGAAGAAGAAGAAGAATGATATAGTACATATTTCTTAATTTAAGCTCCAGTATATATGAATATGTTTGGTGTGTTTTAGGTATATTTGTTATTGACCGAGTAAACGCTTTTATTTTGAAGGCAGTTTTTACAGGCCTCTACCGTAATGCATGGGATATTCGCGCACCCCAATACAACGTGTGGGCTGGCTTGACTGTGTTTTCCGAAGTGGGGGCTGGCTCCACCGCAGTCTGTGTCCTGACATGAAACGTTTTATTTCACGTTGCTATGTGTTTTTAACGTATATTAAAAAACGGGGACATTTCCGGGGACAGTTTCAACCGGGGACAGGCCAATACAAACGGGGACTGTCCCTGGAAAACGGGGACGTCTGGTCACCCTAACATACACGGCAACGCCCACCACCAGCACACACACACACACTATGGCAGAAGCAAGTATCAGCGAGAGCAGCAGCGCATTTACAACTTGGAGATGTAACCACTATTTTCAATTTGTGTATAGCCTAGAGCAGGGTTTCTCAAACGTGTTCATACCAAGGACTTAACCATAAAAAAACACTCGCGGACCACCTAACTCCACAAATATCCCAAAACACATCGTTTTTCTAGAACAGATTATAAATCGCCTGAAAATGGTACAAACAAGTGGCAACATGTGTGACGAAGGTGTTGCCCTGAGCTTTATCATGCAATAGAAAGTGAAACTTAAGCTCGTTCCATTGCGGAGATATTCCCGCGAGAGTGTGGAAAAACTTAAATGTATTTATTTATTTCAAATGTGAAATGTTACCAATATACTCACGGACCACTAGGGGGCGCTCACGGACCACCAGTGGTCCGCGGACCACACTTTGAGAAGCACTGGCCTAAAGGACGCACAAAATATTACGGTCAAATGTAAACTGTGTGCAGGACAGAAAGCAATGCCAATCTCCTGAAGCACCTAACTAATGTACATGTGGGGAGTTGTCTCTTCTCTTACGGTGCCACAGACACAAAAACTTGTATTTGTATTGTTGTTATTTTTAAAGTAAAGTAACGTGTTACTAGTTACTTTTATAATTTAGTAACTAATAAAGTAACCAGTTGCTTTTTTGAGAGCAGTAACTATAACTAGTTTCCCAACACTGCCGTGAGACACCACCGCACTGCCAGCCTCTGTGATGGCGACACCTGCTGTATCTCCACATCCTCCCGTCTGTTGTACACACCTCTCAGGGCGAAGAGCAGTCGGTGTTAAAGGTCCGCTAACAGTCCGGTGTACCGTCGAGGGAAAGACTCCGGTCCTTTCCACGAGACGCAGAATCATAGTAAACGGAGACGCACCCACCGCACTGGAGAAAACGCTGCTCCAACATCAAGTCAAAGAATGATAAAAACAAGGTGTGTTCGCTTGTAACAAGTAAAGAAACTCAACAGAACAAGTGAACATTCGCTCGGCTAGAAAGGAGATCTTGTGATCAGCCGGGAAAACTTATCATAGGATTAGTAAATGTTGTGTTTTTTTTTAAATCAAGTAAGATGCATTTGTTAAAACAAGATGAACCGTCTTTTACAAAAACCACAGCAGCTTAAAAATCATGTTTCATTTGAGATTCAACCCAAAATAAGATGCTTTCAAGAGTCTTGAAGACGCATAGTCTAAAAACAAGACTCATATCTCACTGCATTGTTGCCTCTTCAGTTAGTACGTCTTATATCGAGTGCAAAGACGTATTCTGACTCGATATTACACGCATATACTTGACACGATGTGAGTGTTAACAGTGAGGGCAACACACAGGCCAAAGTAGGTCAACACCCCAGAACGACCCTGCTGGGCTGCCACTGATTCGCCGACACACTCCCATTGTCTGTTCTGCTGCCGTTGTTGTTGCGGAAGCAGGAAGATGGAAGCCATTACGAGCGTCTCCAGTAGAGCCTGATGGTCTTTGCATTAGTCTCGAGGCGCTAAGTGCTGAGGGAACAGCATCAGGCTGAAGGAGTGGAGACGGCGCCTTTATGTCCAGAACTGCTGCTGAGCAACACGTAACAGGACACTCAACGAGGGACGGCTTCAAGAGACTCACTGTCCTCGTGCTCTTCTGTCCCGTTGAAGACATATCTCCACACCGCACACACCTGAACTGTTGCCAAGTACATTCGTCTGATTTCAAGCCAGAATATGTCTTTACACTCGATATAAGACCTCATCAGAGGTGGGAAGTAACTAAGTACATTTTATAAAGCACTGTACTAGTATAATTCTGAGGTACTTGTACTTAACTTGAGTATTTCCATTGTATGCTACTGTGTACTTATATTCCACTACAGTTCAGAGGTAAATGGTGTGCTTTTACTTCACAGTAACATTTTCAATTCAGGACTTTTGCTGTAACAGAGTACTTCTACTTTTACTCAAGTACAACATCTGAGTACTTCTACTTTTACTCAAGTACAACATCTGAGTACTTCTACTTTTACTCAAGTACAAGATCTGAGTACTTCTACTTTTACTCAAGAACAAGATCTGAGTACTTCTACTTTTACTCAAGTACAAGATCTGAGTACTTCTACTTTTACTCAAGAACAAGATCTGAGTACTTCTACTTTTACTCAAGTACAAGATCTGAGTACTTCACTAGACACTATAAAATCAACAAGACAACATAAAATCAACAAGACAACATAAAAACAACAAGACAACATAAAATCAACAAGACAATATAACAACAACAAGACAACATAAAACAACAAGACAACATAACAACAAGAAATGGGACTTCAATGGACATGATAGGGAATATGTACATAAATAAATAATAAATTAAATTGCACGACTGCCCTCGTGCTGCACGGAAGACTAATATAATTGAAATATGAGCAGCGTTCGGCGCACACATGGCCGAGCAGGACATCACCAATCTGTGGAGGCGCCTCCAGGAGGTTCAGTAATCCTCGCGGGGTAATCGAGTTCTGCGATTACAACCTTAAAGCGAGGAAGATAACGCTAAAGGGGTTTATCTGACGGGGGATCATCACCCTGCTGCCTCTGATCTAATTACTGAAGTCCTGCAAACACAGTGAGGAGAAAGGAGGTGGAGAAGTGAGGGGACGACAAGAGAGTCCGCTGCGAGGCGTTCAGGAGCAGAGGATGGGAGGACCTGATGTTGTGTGTCAAGTGTTTTCATCCAGACGGAGACGGCAGCGCTCTGATTTCACACACAGCCAAAAGGTCTGGATGGAGGACGGGGCTAAATGTCACGCTGTCTTTGTTTGAAGCTTCTCCTTTCCCTGTTTCCGTTTGAAGCTTGGAATGCGTGTTACGCTACGAAACAGACACACAGAACATCCTCGATTTGAGCAAGTTCATTATTAAGATTGAAATGAATTAGATAAAAAGTGCAATATTCAAATTGCTGTGAGCGCAATATTTGGTTAGTGCAAAATATGTAAACTCCTTGTTTGGTACAGATCCTCTCGAATCACACGAGACAGATTTAAATAATCAAAAAGTAAGAATTAAATATCTAAAACAATTAAAATAAAATACATTATTTAAAGTTAATTATTTAACAATAATAATAATAATAATTCTCAGGTTCAATTTAAATTGCTTACCCTTAATTAGGCATCTAAATAGTTAATTACAAAAATAATAACAATATATTTTTTTAATGAAATCAATTGAGAGAAAATATTCCAGCGGGCGGGAGGAGATCCTGAAACCAGAACCGCTTCTACATCTGGCATCGTTTCAAACTAAAGTGAGATATTAAAAGAGAGGTGGTGGTTGGTTCGTAGAGTCTGATGTTAGAGTATAAATAAACCTGACCTGCCGTTCATGTTCAGTCTCTGAGAGATACATCCTCCGCACCGACGCTCCGGAAAACCCGTCTGGTTCAATGGGAGTGCTTTGCACGGTGATGATGAGCGGCTAATGTGCGGCAACCGTTTGAGACGGATGTGTTTCTCTGAAAGTAGAGGAAGGGAAAGTCGGTGCCTCTCTAGGACGTCAGCGTGCTTGTGTTGAGAGACCGTCCGTACGCCAGCAAACAGCCTTTCTGCATGTTTAGTGACAACGTGTGTGTGAATGTTGAAGCTTCAGAACACAGAGGGGACAGTTTGGCGTGAGAGATTTCTACTGAGAGGAAACTCAGAGGACAGTTGCGATAATGCGAAAGTCGATTATATTTTTAAATTTCATTAAAAAATGCGTAATATTTGGGTGAAAAAAGTCTGAATAATTCAGCGGAGAATTCAAGGTGACAAACTGGTCCATTTCATCAGAACAAGTCGAATCAAAAACACTATCTGGAGAAAATAAATACTGTGTATATAACGATGTGATATTTAACAGTCCAAACGACTCTGGAGGAAACGGCCTTCAAATATCTTGGTTGTAAAAAGCAAACATGTCGTGAACACTGCGGATGGATATGGACGAACACATGTTGTATGTAAATATGCTAATGAGGCGTACTGTTATGCTAACGGTTAAATCCGCAGACACAAAGTTATTTCAGGTGTTTCACTTCCACTCGTCTGAAAGGAGACGAGTGGAAGTGAAACCTCTCAGAATGATTTAGTGCATGTGCTGACTGACTCCAACCCGTCTGTTGCCTCATCCCACAACCTCGCGCCTCACCTCACACAACCCTGAGCACACACACACACACACACGCACACACACACACACACACACACACACACACACACACACACACACAATAACGTCCTCTGTGCCTGCAGCTATGTTTCAGTGTTAAAGCAGCTGAGCAGCAGTTCTATCTCGTATATGGCTTCGCCCTCTAAGGCTATTAGGGTAATCCCTCTGCGCCCCGCGCAGCACTGAAACACTTGTAGTCCACGCCCACCCGCTAGGTGGGCCCCACCCTCGGGCCTCCTTCCGGTATAAGTAGGAAGGGGGCCCGGCACTCTGCTCCCTCTTCTTCAGCAACCAGCAGCTACTGAAGCACAGCCATTGAGAATCATCAGGACAACTGCGTCCCTGATGGTCCCTCATGGCTCTGCGTTCATAATGAGCTATGAGCAGCAGAGATAAAAGCAGTATGCGGATCCTGCGCTCGTCTCCCCTCGGGCGACAGGAAGCGGAGGACGATTGGCCCGTCCAGGCTTACGAGCCCACGGACGGGGCCTCGAGTCCCTGGGGCCGAGTGCCGGGCAGGAGTCCGACAACTCCTGCCCCGCCTCCCTCCACGGTTCACCGTTCGCTTCTCCCCTCCCTCCTCTTTAGAGTCGGAGCAGGGTGCCAGCTTGGCGGCCGAACATGCTTTCTCTCCGTCACCACAGCGCGGCGGCGAATAACATCGCGCGGCTCTCAAACTCGGTGGGGACACTGGTAGAGCGGTCCCCCACCGAGGCAGAGGACATCAGCAAGGCGGCCAGCACGGCGCTCATTCTGTCCGTCGCTGTCTCCCAGGCGAGGATTTCCGCGTGGGAGACACAGATCCAGCGCCACCTCGGGCTGAAGCAGGCGTCTGTTACGGAGGCGGCCAGAAAAGTGCTACTGGACGCTCCAATCAGCCCGGATGATTAAGCAGACAGCCTGCCGGTTTTAACCTATCGGTTAATAACCTGCAGAGCTCGCGGCATTCCTCCGCCTCGTACACACGGCCTTAATAAACCCATGAGCGCCGTTATAACGCTTCATGTGGACAGCACTGCACACACCTCCATCCACCCCCTGAGCGTGTACGCGCCTCATGATGAGAGTCGGAGTGAGACGCAGCGTGTGGAGGCCCCCGCCTTGGGTTGCCTCACGGGCAGCGGCGGCAGAGGCTCTGGCGTGGCTCGTCACCATGACGACCAAAAACACATCTCGAGCACGTGCGCCCGCTCTCAGAGGTTTTCTCAGAGTGGCAGCGCGCGGGTCTGATGGACAGATGGATGAGAGGCTGATCAGCAGAGGAGACGTCCTGCAGTTCGCCCCCCCCCACCCCCCCCATCAAAGGGAGGAAAAGCAGGGGTTTTCACTTTTTCATCCCAAAAAAGACCGGGGCAACGAGACATCCTCGATCTGTCAGTATTCCACATGCTGACGATCAAACAGGTGCTGGAATGTGTTCACCAGGACAACTGGTTCACTTCCACCTGAAGGATGTATACTTCCACCTGAAGGATGCACACTTCCACCTGAAGGATGCACACTTCCACCTGAAGGATGCATACTTCCACCTGAAGGATGCACACTTCCACCTGAAGGATGCATACTTCCACCTGAAGGATGCATACTTCCACCTGAAGGATGCACACTTCCACCTGAAGGATGCATACTCCCACGTACCCCTCATCCCGAAACACAGGACATTCCTGCGTTTCTCATTTCGGGGAATATCAGACCAGACAATCGTCTGCCGTTCGGATATTCCCTGGCTCCTCCCATTTGTGTGTAGAGAAGGCTGGAGCCGCTACACAGAGGAGGGATGAGAGTGTGGTTTCCTCTGGACGACCTGCTATTGGCTGGCTCGCTCCAGGGAGGAAGTCGCTTTCCAGACGGTACATCTCGTATCGCATCTGTCAAAGCCTGGGTTTCATAATGAATTGGAAGAAGAGCTGTCCTCTTCCCTCTCACACTAACGTTTATCTGGAGTGGAATTAAACGCGGCTCTCGCGGCAGCGAGTGGAGGAACTGACAGCTCTCCTCCAGCATGTCACAACCCACACAGCCCTCTCCGTGACGCAGCTGCTCGGCGTTGGCGTCAGCTGGTCACAGACGACATCCTGCTTCGCCCTTAACCCAATAGCGATAGCCTTAGAGGGCGAAGCCTTATACGAAATAGAACTGAGGTTACAGTAGGTAACCTCAGTTGCTGTTTGTGTGACGAACAGCGACAGGGGGTGTGTGTGTGTGTGTGTGTGTGTGTGTGTGTGTGTGTGTGTGTGTGTGTGTGTGTGTGTGTGTGTGTGTGTGTGTGTGTGTGTGTGTGTGTGTGGTCTAGCATTACTATACTTGTGGGGACCTAAATATGTTTACATAGTCACGTGTGGGGACTGGCTTCCCTTATGGGGACAAATTGGAGGTCCCGATAAGGGGATTCATTAATTTCAGGGTGAGTGCATGTAAGTCAATGTAATGTCTCCTGAAGTGATACATGGTGTGTGTGTGTGTGTGTGTGTGTGTGTGTGTGTGTGTGTGTGTGTGTGTGTGTGTGTGTGTGTGTGTGTGTGTTTTCACCATAACACCACACCCTCTCGTGTTCAGACTCGACATTTAGGAGAATCAGTACGCAGAGAAAAAGGAATGCAACTCAACAACTGAAGTTATAACTTAAGGCACGAGACTTAAAGAAACAAGGAAATATAACTTCTTAACGAACGAGCTTCGCTCCCTCTGACCCCACAGCGACGCGTCTGAGAGCGAAGAGGAAGTTTCAATTTAAAACCATCTACTCGGGAACTCGCTGCTCCGCCATCAGCAACATTCTGCTTTTCATCCAGACCAATCAGCGCCGGGTCGGACAGGGTTCTGCCCGACCCCTGACCCGCTTCACGATCAGGGGAAACCCGCCGGATGATTTCAATCAGACTGCAGACGAGAACATGCAACTATGGGACGGTGCGGGTCGTATTTCTCTGCCGGACCCTGAAGGCAGCATCCCCCTGGTTAATGGAATTGTTCTATTGGATTTAGGTCACATGACGGCGGTGTGTGGCGCAGTGGGTTGTGCGTTGGGTGGGGGACACAGGTTCAAACCCCTCTGCAGTCAGCATGTCGTGGTGTCCCTGAGACTCTTCACCCCACAGTATTAAGTATGTAAATCGCTTTGGATAAAAGCGTCTAACAAGTGATGTAATGACTTCACGTGGAAAATCAGACCTTACTAGAAGATCCACAGATAAAGTGCAGATTCGAGACAGGTGTGTGTGTGGATTCAAGACTGATTTCCACCGTTAAAAAACATGTTGAACGTCCAAAAAAATATATTTAAATAACCAAAGTTTACGTAAACTAACATAAACACTACATTCGGTCTGTTATTATAATTTAAAAGCTGCAGGTTGCAAAAACACGTGTTGGGGGAAAGTCTAATAATGCTATGTCTATAATCCAGATGAACTGCTGGGTTCATTGTTTCACAGGCCGTGTTTGTATGTTTCTGAATGCACCGTTTCTCATGTGTCCGCGTGTCTGTTGATAGCATGTGGCAGCATGCTAACAGTGCTAGCATCTCCAGCGCCCGCCTCTCTGCAGACCCAGAACATGAAACAACACACATGAGAGCTCATAGGAACGTGCAGGAAGCAGTCAAACGAGAGCTCTGTGTGTTAGCGTGTGTTAGCGTGTGTGTGTTAGCGTGTGTGTGTTAGCGTGTGTTAGCGTGTGTGTTAGCGTGTGTGTTAGCGTGTGTTAGCGTGTGCACTCCTCTGAGAGCAGGCACATGTCCGCAGGCTGCTCGCGGCTCTCTCTCCTGCTATAGCGCTCGTGCTAATCCTGGATGCACACAAACAAACATCAACTATTGACGCCTTTTTCGATCCGACACCTCACTGTCATCATTATGCCTCTCTCCTGCCGCCTCGCTGCAGATCCTCCCAGATGCATTATTCATGTTGTTCCTGAAAAACACCGGAGGCGACAACGACACGAAGAACTACAAACGGGCAGAGGATAACAAGGAGTTCACTCAGAGCCCCGGAATAATGAACACAGAGACAGAGAGGAATGATTTAGTGCAGTCTGTGTGTGTTCACACCATGCATAGTGTTGTGTTGAATGAGATCAGTCAGACACATGTGCACAGGACCTGCTGCTATTAGTGCCGTTAACTTACACTATCAAACATGTGTTAAAAAGTGGTTTTGTTCTTAATGTACAGCCGTATTGTGAAGTGTGCAGGATTGTTTATTCACACATCAACACGACGCGATGCATGATGACCGGCAAAGGTATCTCAAACAGCGCAGTGCTACCAAAGTGTGGCTGTTCTGGAGCTTCTGATTAAATCACATGCTCACAAAAAGCTCCCAAGTGATCAAAGCTACTTCATTTATTTAAAAGAAGCATCGCCTTCCTGGTTTTCAGGACCACTGGCGGACGTTTGGAAAGAGAAGTCGGATACGTTGTGTTGGAGTGTGGACTTGGTTCTGCTTTCAATTCTGTCAGAGGATGATTTATCGAAAAGAAGAGCCGACTAAACCACCGGCTGTTTGACACGGAGATGTAAAGTCAACAACATGCAGCCACATGAACCCTTGAGCCGTTAACAGACACTAAGATATATGACCGATAAATGCTCCAATCAGCCCGTAATGACCGCGTCGCCGCACATGATCCCTCACATGTGATTATAGAGTCATTATTCAGTTGTTTTAAAGCAGGAGGCGCAACCGCTCGCCTCGGGGAGGGAGCGAAAGAGCCAGAGCGGAGAATAAACAGAAGGGTAACCATGGCAACCATGCAAGGGAAGTCTTCTTCGCTGCTTTTGTGGCAGACTGCAGCGCCACCTACAGGCCTGGCATATGTACTGCAGCGTCTCCAGCGCTTTAGAGCGGCAATGGCCGGCCGTGGCCCAACCTCTCATTCCGCTGATAGGTGGAGAGTTGACCAATAGCCGTGGCGCCACTTTACTGACGTCAGGACAGTGTTCGAATCTGGATCAGTAACAACGAACAACTTTAAACTGAGCACAGTGACTAGAACGCGACCACACACTTATATAAAGGCAGGCGACACTAACCAGACTTAGTGTGATTCTGTTTATTTGAGCTTCCTTTAATGACCATCCGTTCACTGTTATCGACCGTCGTGAAAAGGCAGATGTTTTCCTGTTGTTTTGTATTATTGCCAGTGCTTGAATTGGGCCGGTACTCACGGGTACGCAGCACCGGCACTTCTGATTTGTACCCATGTGGTACCGGCACTTCTTACTGAGCAGATAGAAAAGCATAGGCCCAGGTCAAAGCCAATAGGCACGGATACTATGAAAAACTATGATACGACCCTCACTCAAGTCTACGGTCATGCTGTTTCAGACATTTCCAAAGAGTTGAGACGTTTTGTTTCTCCGTGTTGTGGGAATAGAGCTCGTCCTGCCCAGTTTGATCTACTTTAATCAGCAGGAGTCAAGCTGTCTTTTCTCTCTGACTAAATATAAAACATCCACTCTGTTGATTCCTTCAAATTAAACTCCAGCAGATGCTCGCAGCGGTTTGATGATGCACTTATTCTGCGTCGGCTGATTGGAGGCAAGTGCAACGTTTAAATGGTTTTAAATCATCTCTCTTCATTTCCTGCGCATGTCTGGGCTTTAAAGCAGACGGTGGAGAATCCAAACCAACGTGATCTCTCTGAACCCTGTGTGGAGAATCCTCACATGTTAGTACTCTGTTTGTTTAAGGTTTGCATCCTATATACAATATTTAAATTCCTGTATGTCCACAACCTCAGCCGTTTGATTTAAATCCAGTGTGGCTCGTGTTTCCGTGATTTAGATGTAAAAGCAGAATTTAACTTGCAAAAGAGACTGTGCAAGAAAAATCGTAATCGTGTGTGGTCTGTCTTTTAGTCTCTCTCTCTCTCTCTCTCTCTCTCTCTCTCTCTCTCTCTCTCTCTCTCTCTCTCTCTCTCTCTCATAAAGCAGCGGGGTGTAATTGAGATCCTCAGCAAACATCTGTCCGCTTCTCCTCCTCATCATCAGCCACACACACATGCACACACACACACATTCACACGCAAGAGACGTTGAGGGGCCCACTCGTTATGTGAGGACTTCCTCAGTTGACCGCCCTCTGAGTCCTTTTAAACATATGGAGATGCGGCTGAAGAAGTATCATCTTTAATGAACAGATACATAAATAAATACTTGTACATGACACTGGAAAATGTTCTGCTAATGTTCAGCTGTATGTCAGTATCAAGTGTCTCTACTGTGTTAGCTGGGAGGCTCTGTTGTGATTGGTCAACCGCTTAGAGATGTCCTGCACCTTAACCTATCACGTACAATGTGTTGGAGCGCTAGCCAATAGAAGCGTGAGTATTTTTATCATATGTTTTTGCAAATTCCCACCTTTTTTCAATGACTTTCTTCACACTTTTCTTCTATTTTTTTTAAATAAATGTTTCCAGAAATGATTTACGTATTTCTGGCATGAATTTAATAGACATTTACTGACTTTTTTCTAACCTAAATGTATATTTTTCTATTAGGTTTTGGATAATCAGGTGAGTATTTCTTGATCCTGAGTATGGAGCAATATTAAAAACTACAAAACCCTGAGTAAAATCCCCCGCTTGGGAAATGAAAGGCAATGCCTGAAACTCAGACGAATAAACAATGTATCTTAGACCGTTAAGATTTTCAAATTAGACAATCTGAGAAGGAAATACCTTCGTTGGTTGCTCTGCTCTCTTTGACCTAAACACAGCAGGGACGCTAAACTTCCTGCAAACCCTCCCCACCAAAACCCTTCACTGCTCATTCAATTTCCTGCTCACTGCATTGCTTACATTCTGAAATCTTCAGCGTGGGGGGCAGAATAACCTTCATTTCCTGGATCACTTCTCTTTAAATCAACCAACTGTACAGAAAAAAAGCAGAAGGGAAGTCTCCCCAGCAACAGAGAAGAGAAAAACAACATTCCTGTGACCTTAACAGGCATCACTGTTAAAGAAGACTACTTTAATGAGAGTAATTAGTGCAACAGAGAAGGACAAAGGAGACAGCTAAGCTGAAGGTGGCTAATGTTGGGCTATAAAGGAACTACAGCGCGGTCACATGACTTCACGTCACCACCGCTAAGCTAAAGGTGGCTAATGTTGGGCTATAAAGGAACTACAGCACGGTCACATGACTTCACGTCACCACCGCTAAGCTAAAGGTGGCTAATGTTGGGCTATAAAGGAACTACAGCACGGTCACATGACTTCACGTCACCACGCTAAGCTAAAGGAGGCTAATGTTGGGCTATAAAGGAACTACAGCACGGTCACATGACTTCACGTCACCACCGCTAAGCTAAAGGAGGCTAATGTTGGGCTATAAAGGAACTACAGCACGGTCACATGACTTCACGTCACCACCGCTAAGCTAAAGGAGGCTAATGTTGGGCTATAAAGGAACTACAGCACGGTCACATGACTTCACGTCACCACCGCTAAGCTAAAGGAGGCTAATGATGGGCTGTAAAGGAACTACAGCACGGTCACATGACTTCACGTCACCACCGCTAAGCTAAAGGAGGCTAATGATGGGCTATAAAGGAACTACGGCACGGTCACATGACTTCACGCCACCACCGCCAAGCTAAAGGAGGCTAATGATGGGCTATAAAGGAACTACGGCACGGTCACATGACTTCACGCCACCACACTAAGCTAAAGGAGGCTAATGTTGGGCTATAAAGGAACGACAGCACGGTCACATGACTTCACGTCACCACCGCTAAGCTAAAGGAGGCTAATTTTGGGCTATAAAGGAACTACAGCACGGTCACATGACTTCACGTTACCACCGCTAAGCTAAAGGTGGCTAATGTTGGGCTATAAAGGAACTACAGCACGGTCACATGACTTCACGTCTCCACCGCTAAGCTAAAGGTGGCTAATGTTGGGCTATAAAGGAACTACAGCACGGTCACATGACTTCACGTCACCACGCTAAGCTAAAGGAGGCTAATGTTGGGCTATAAAGGAACTACAGCACGGTCACATGACTTCACTTCACCACCGCTAAGCTAAAGGAGGCTAATGTTGGGCTATAAAGGAACTATAGCACGGTCACATGACTTCACGTCACCACGCTAAGCTAAAGGAGGCTAATGTTGGGCTATAAAGGAACTACAGCACGGTCACATGACTTCACATCACCACCGCTAAGCTAAAGGTGGCTAATGTTGGGCTATAAAGGAACTACAGCACGGTCACATGACTTCACATCACCACCGCTAAGCTAAAGGTGGCTAATGTTGGGCTATAAAGGAACTACAGCACGGTCACATGACTTCACATCACCACCGCTAAGCTAAAGGTGGCTAATGTTGGGCTATAAAGGAACTACAGCACGGTCACATGACTTCAGCTCGTGTTAACCACAGACTTTATTTCAGGATAACAACAAAAAACACATTCAGAAAACCATTGACCTCCAGACCAGGGGACAGGAAGTGCTGAAATGCTGACTCATTGCTTGGATTGTTGCAGAAAAAATGCTCTGTAATTTATGATATTTACATATTTTGTGTGGCAAGATAATCTAGTTTTCGGCATAGTGAAAGTCAGCAGTCTCTTAGACACTTTTTAAGATTTGAGGCATCCATCAAAAATCCCATCGGACTTCCAGACAAGGGAACAGGAGGCGCTAAAATGCTGACTGATTTATGGGTTGTAGGACTCATTCCTACTCTATTGTGAATATGTCCCATTCACGCATACGTCTCGGTACAAGTGAGTATTGTAGATTTGTCGTAGATTAACTTGCCCGTAAAGGACAAAGAGAGCCTTGACCCGAAACACAACAACAAATTCCTGACTTCAGCCGACAATAGCGAGGCTGTTTCTGTGGTTTGACTGCAGTGCGACGCGAACGCAGCTGTTTGCCCACGAAGATAAATTGGATAATTTAGAGGCACACACAGCGTCTCTATTCGGCGACAAACCGCTGCATTGTGTTCCTGAAACAGCCGGGGGGTTTCTGTGACTTCGTGCCTCGTCAGTTAGACTTTAAGAGCAGATTATAGACGTTGAAATGTGCCAGTACACCAGAATGAACAGCAAAGCACTCACTTCCTGTTTCACACTGACTTTCTCTCCCAGAATGCAACGGGTATAGAAAGCAGAGAATCAAACACTGTTCATACAGGCGGTCTGAATCAACACAGCGCTGTGCGGAAATAAAGAAGGCTATATTACTTTATTTACACTATCAATACATCACATTACACCAATAACTACAAGTACACTTTCAAGCAGGTGATACATTTTAAGATGATCTTCATGGAGTTGTTTTATATTGAATATTTTCCTTTAAATATTTCATTTTTTTTTCAGAACATTTTGAGAATTTTCTCTCCTTTTTTGGACATTTTTCACAATTTTCCATGTATTTAAAACACATTTCTAAATAAATGTTCTGACATTCTTGGACATGTTACACAGGAGGGCGACGCTTTCGATAACAAGTCCAAAAAAAGTGCGAACAAATCCCGTAAAAAAGCTATTTGATATTCATTTTTGCCAATAAAATAACGTCTGATTTTAGCGACAAACACAAAGGTTCCAGCTCCAGGATTATTATAAAAAACAAAAATCTAAAAATAGACTCTCTTTACCAGCCTCCAATCACGCATGAGAAACACCGTGCTGACAGGTCGGCAGTAATGAGAGGAAGCCTGCAGAGAGGAGGAGGAGGAGGAGGAGGAGGTGGAGATGGGGAGGAGGAGGAGGAGGAGGAGGAGGGAGGAGGAGGAGGAGGAGGAGGAGGAGGAGGAGGAGGAGGAAATAGGTATAGGTCACATGAAAATAAGATACTTGGTGTGTGCCTGTCCGTGGAAATAAGCAGATTAGAGTTTGTGTTGTTGAACGTAACCTTGGAAACATTTGAGGAATCAAGTAAATAGTATGACACCCTGACTCTCTCACGGACTCCATGATGAAGACGTTTGCCTGTTGGCTGCCCAAGATATCTGTGTCACGCTACGTCTCTGCTGACACTGGGAAATGCTTTCTTTTGAAACGTTGTGTTGGTCGTTTAAATAGCTCGCTGTCGATAAGGAGAGTTCCCTAACTACGGAAGTCCCCACGTTCCCTAAATGTCAGTCTCTTCTCCACGCTGCCAGAATCCTCACTCTGTTTGCTGCTAAAGATCCTTTTCCTCTCATTTGCAACCTGACATCTCCTCCAGCAGAAGCATCTCCTCCAGCAGAAGCATCTCCTCCAGCAGAAGCATCTCCTCCAGCAGAAGCATCTCTTCCACCGGAGGAGTTCGCTCAGATTTCTGTCCTCGGAAACATTTACATGCAACAGCAACATGAAGCGAGCATGTGTGTGTGTGTGTGTGTGTGTGCGTGCGTGCGTGTGTGTGTGTGCGTGCGTGCGTGCGTGTTTGTGTGTGTGTGTGTGTGTGTGTGTGTGTGTGTGTGTGTGTGTGTGTGTGTGTGTGTGTGTGTGTGTGTGTGTGTGTGTGTGTGTGTGTGTGTGTGTGTGTGTGGTCTAGCATTACTATACTTGTGGGGACCTAAATCTGTTTACATAGTCATGTGTGGGGACTCGCCTCCCTTATGGGGACAAATTGGAGGTCCCCATAAGGGGGATCATTAATTTTAGGGTGAAGACTTGGTTAGGGTTAGGCATGTGTTGGTTATGGTTAAGGTTAGGATAAGTCTCCAGGAAATGCATGTAAGTCAATGTAATGTCCCCTGAAGTGATGTATACATGGTGTGTGTGTGTGTGTGCGTGCGTGCGTGCGTGCGTGCGTGTGTGTGTGTGTGTGTGTGTGTGTGTGTGTGTGTGTGTGTGTGTGTGTGTGTGTGTGTGTGTGTGTGTGTGTGTGTGTGTGTGTGTGTGTGTGTGTGTGTTGGATCAGTAAACAAAAAGTCAGAATGACCTCGGTTTGACCTCAGATGCCACAGATATTCTCGTTTCAGGAGATAAGGGTGCCATTGAGCCAAAACCATGATCCTTTTTTTCTAATTCAAACCAGTAGTTGTTCTGCCTAACCAATGGTTTCAGAACCTTTACTCTGTGGCGTAATTTATTGTAAACACGATACAAGGCTGATTTGAACTGTACACATAACCAACATTTGTGTCATTTGATTTAATGTTGCTCTAACCATTTAGAGTGGGACTCAACCCGTTGCATATTGTCAGCAAATGAAGTAACTATGAGCCTCTATGAACTGCACACCGACACACAGAGGAACATTACAGCTCGGTGGAAACATCACTAAATGTGGATCAAGATGTTACGACCAACTCTCCCAGGTCTTCATATTCATTCATGCTGAGTTCCAACTCTCTAAATTGGTTGTTCTTTTATTTTTACCTCCAGGGTTTTGTGCGCCGGGTCATTTACTCTCGGCGCTGCGCCCTCAAACCAAAATGCAGATAAAATGCTCTGCCCGAAAACAATATTTCTGTTCGTCAAAAACTGTATAATTAATCCAGAAATCTGAGTGTCAAACAGAGACAGCTTTGTTTTTACGGAGCTCCGACGTCACGTCTTTGTTGACTTCAGGAGACGTCTTGTATACGGGCGTCATGTTCTCGACCAGCGCCACCGCAAGGCAGCAAGGAAAGGAAAGCAAGGCAAGGAAAGAAAGGAAAGGAAAGGCAAGGCAAGGAAAGGAAAGGAAAGGCAAGGAAAGGAAAGGAAAGGAAAGGCAAGGCAAGGCAGAAAGGCAAGGCAAGGCAAGCAGGCAGAAAGGAAAGGCAAGGCAAGGAAAGGAAAGGAAAGGAAAGGCAAGGAAAGGAAAGGAAAGGAAAGGCAAGGCAAGCAGGAAAGGCAAGGCAAGGCAAGGCAAGGCAAGGAAAGGAAGGCAAGGCAAGGAAAGGAAAGGCAAGGCAAGGCAAGGAAAGGCAAGGCAAGGCAAGGCAAGCAGGCAAGGCAAGGCAAGGAAAGGAAAGGAAAGGAAAGAAAGGAAAGGCAAGGAAAGGCAAGGCAAGAGAGGCAAGGCAAGGCAGGCAGGCAAGGCAAGGAAAGGCAGAAAGGAAAGGCAAGGCAAGGCAAGGAGAAAGAAAGGCAAGGCAAGGCAAGGCAAGGCAGGCAAGGAAAGAAAGGAAAGGAAAGGAAAGGAAAGGCAAGGAAAGGCAAGGCAAGGAGAGCAAGGCAAGGAAAGGCAAGGAAAGGCAGGCAAGGCAAGGCAGGAAAGGCAAGGCAAGGCAAGGCAAGGCAGCAAGTTTATTTATATAGCACTTTTCAACACAAGGCGATTCAAAGTGCTTCACAAAAAACGGAAGACATTCAGAAAATGGCATTTGAAATCAGTCATTAAAAAGAAAAGCTAATATAGTATATACCGTACTATA
Source organism: Champsocephalus gunnari (assembly GCA_036324595.1). Lineage (NCBI taxonomy): Eukaryota > Metazoa > Chordata > Actinopteri > Perciformes > Channichthyidae > Champsocephalus > Champsocephalus gunnari. The sequence continues at coordinate 2,619,844 of CM070432.1, read as the reverse complement.
TCTGTCTAGAAACACCCTTTCCTGTTACTGCAACAAAGAACTAACCCTAACACAAACATACACAATACAAAAGGCAGTTTTAACGAGCTATTCATGCACCATGTATACAACCGTAACTACACAGTAATTTGTATTCAACAAATAAAAGATATGGGCTTTGAATGTCAGTCTGTCCCTCCGCCAACAGAGCTGATTAAACCAACCAAGGCTTTAAATAGTCCCGATGCAATCCAATCGAGATCAAGCAAGCATTGGGATGAAGCACACTCTGTTTCCTCCTTGGGTTTAGGAGTCCTTGGTTGATATGCAGACATACTTGTATTTATGTCCTAGTCCTACATTTTGTTTGCTTTCTTTCGTTACTTCGTCACGATCCAAAGTAGGGCCTGTAGTCAGTCAAGAATCAATTAATCCTGAGGAGAAAACTGGCTAAACGTCGCAAAGATAAACCCAGATCACTGACGTCAACTCAATCGCGTATCATATGAAAAGAATCAAAGCTAGCACACCTCCACCTGACCTCAAGATCAAGAACACATCGACGTTAAGCTATTGAACTCAAACAGGGATTTCTACAAAGTAGATACTGACATTCCAGATAATGGCACAAGACAACACATCTGCAACACGAGGGTCGGGGTTATCATAATGAATCCTGAGGATAATACTGGCGAAACATTTCATCCTGCCAAAGATAAACCAATCACAACTTGAGTTTCAATCATATAAACACAATCAACCCAAAGCCAACACACCTCCACGTGACCTCGAGATCAAGAACACATTGGTATAAACCATTGATTTTAAGCTCTTTGCTCGACTCAAACAGGGTTAAGTCATAAACCAAAGTAGATACAGACATTTTGACCAGATAACGGCACAAGGGTTAGGGTTATCATAATGAACCCTGCGGATAATACTCGACCCAAATGTTGTCACAATTCCTATTGCCAAGATATGTAACTCCAGACGATAAGCGTCAGACAAAGAGAAATCTGAATCCACAACTTGTTCTTGGTCTGAATGTAAGAAAGATTGGGAATCGACCCAACATTCCAGGACATGTTTTCCGTCTGGAACGAGAAACAATAACCGTCTGCCGTTACATCAGGACAGTATGCTCCTCACCGACGTCTCTCTCATCGGCGACGTCTGATTACTTTGAGTGAAACCATAATGTGGCCCGCGAGGACATTGACTTAGACAACCTGCCTTGAACTAACAAAGTATTTCCAGTCAAATAGATCGATGTTAACGCTTTACCTTACGTACCCACGGGAGCAAGCTGGTGTTAGGAAGGGTTCCTGAGGACTAGGGATTCTCTGGTCATTGCCCTTGAATCTATTGCATCAGCTGTTCTCTGGAAACCTTAATCACGTGCATGGCAGTGACTCGCTACCGAAACCATGTTTACACACCAGAATTTAAGACATGGCTGCGACAGAAAACAAACATAGGAGTTGAAGGAAATGGCAACGAGAACGGCATCGAAAACCGTAAGGGAGAGTCAAGAACTGGAAAGAGACTTGGTTGTTTTTGCCAAACCAGCCTGTGTTCTCTCCGCTCCACCCAAGCCTCACCACGAGCCTAAAACCAACAGTATTTACACACCAGAATGTAAGATAAGGCTTCCTCAGACTCCATCGACTGCTCGCTATGTGTGAAAGTGTCGGATGTACGCGGAGACGAGTCGGAGGCGAACAGCGCTAACGTCAGAGCGCCCATTAGAGAACAGACCTGTTGATTCAAGTACAGTGCTTCTCATTATGTGTGTGTCAAAGTGTGTGTGTTGGCTCGCCTCACTGTCTCCAGATAGTGCAGCGGAGACACAATGAAGCCATTCAAGTGTGCAGCCACCTCTCACACACACACACACACACACACACACACACTCCGGTAATCCTCCATAAAGCCATCTTTGCTTTGTCGTTACATTGATGTAATGCCGTCATGAGGACAGGACGGCGTGTCGGCTTTATGAATGATGGGTACTTAGGGACATTTATCACGTTTTATGACTTGCTGACCTCACGCGGGGCGACATAATGGCTGCTAGAGCTCATCACCGATGGATAATAATGCACAAATACCCATTTCCATATATTAAAAGCAACAGTGTAGATATGGAAACATGCGGCGCTGCAGAGCGGAGCTGTAATCCCCGAACAGCAGGACCTACCAGTGGAATATAAAATACAGTTTGTAGGCCAAGACTTCTCTGCAGCTTCACAATACTTCACTCACATATTTAACTCGTAATGTGTACATTATTAGGCACCCGATAAGAAACAAGCACATCAGCACAAGCATGCTAACACGAGCTGTGGAAACAGTTTCAAAAACTCCGGTTTCTGTGGCTTCACACATCATCTGTTTAACTTACTCTCACTATACATGATTGGTCATCCAAAGCCGTACTTCGTGTTGTTGTCTGTGCCCCTGTAACTTCTGTTGTTCTGATTACAGTTCAATTCTCACGTCCAGGTTTACATCCACGTCTGGCTCAAACGTCCTCGCTTTAAGATGCTCATAATTAGCCGTTAATAGTTGAGTTATTGCAACAACAAGAACATGGTGTTTTGTGAGGTAACAGTGACATTTAACCACCGGCAGCCTTGAGTCGAAGTGGACGTGTGCCAAATCAAAAATAAACTCCCTGTTTCGGAGATATCTTCTTAACTAGAATGTAACTTGACCTATGAAAACATGGCTAGGCAAAACAACACTCTCTAAAGGTCCCATTCCAATCTTTGTTCCAGACTCAAGGTCCATGTCACAAAAAGACAAAGCACACATCGAAACATAAGATAACGGATAAAAACACAAAACAGATACAAACATGAAATCAGTCCAATCAAAGCGAGCCACATGCTCACTGTCTGTCGAGGCTGCTATGCTCACTGTCTGCAGAGGCTGCTATGCTCACTGTCTGTCGAGGCTGCTATGCTCACTGTCTGCAGAGGCTGCTGCGCCAAGGCCTCCAGATCATGAGAGAACCGAGTAGCACTCTTCAGAGGGTTCATTCAAATCCAGATTACGTGATTGTCCGAGTCTTCTAGGCGACACGTGAATCTGTACATTCACTTTCTTAAAAGGGCTTGACAGGTAGGTACCCCGAGATAACAACCAGCTGGCTGGCACTGTGTAGTCCAGGGGTATTCAACTCAAATTCAACGAGGTCCAGTTAGAGAAAATGTCCCCGTGCAAAGGTCCGGAACATCAACATGTCTAAGTTGCTTCATGAATTAGTGTGATGTATACTGAAGTGACCTGTAGCTTTATCAACGTCTGCATGTCATCAACAGCTGACTGCCAATCAAATAAAGAAAGTACAAAAACAACAATATGTATTGTCAATTAACATTAAATACTGTGGATATGTGTCATGTTTAAATATTGAAGTTAAATGCATCAATCTGGTGCACTTTGAGAGCAACATGAGGAGATCTATGGAAACATCTCTCAGCACCCATATGAAACAGAACTGTAGCATATTTTCCTTTTTGGATATTTTACAAATCACTCCCCTTTTAAACTCTATTCTTGTTATTTTTAACAACTTTCTTTGTTGCTGTCATATAGTATTTTATACCTGTTTCATTTAGTCTCATTAATAACTATAACGATCATATCAAGGTGTGCCTTAACCTCACTGAGCTGAGGTTATTTGAGCCTCTCAGGAGAGAGCTCTCTTCCACCTGGTTGTAGAAAAGCTCTCTAAACCCGTTAGCATAGCTAGCTAACCAGATGCTAACAACAACAGATCGCCACTGTGCTGACAACTAAAGACACAGCCACGCAGACACTGCGGCTGTGTACGGCTCCTTATGGGTACTGCAATATGTTAAGGGCTGGAGCGGCGTTCCGGTGCTCTCTGTCAGCACTCCTTTCAGACGAGACGTATACCACGTGAAGACACGTTACGCTCGTGTTGTGTTCATGAACCTGTCCTTGGCCAGGAAAAACAGGTACTCGCTTGTTTAATTATTTTTGCGGTCTAGATTTCTTCTTCTTTTTTGAAGTGAGAAGTTGTCCGTCTGTCATGTAGTTACTCCACAGGTGAGTCTTGTAGTTACTCCTCAGGGAGTCTTGTAGTTACTCCTCAGGCGAGTCTTGTAGTTACTCCTCAGGCGAGTCTTGTAGTTACTCCTCAGGTGAGTCTTGTAGTTACTCCTCAGGTGAGTCTTGTAGTTACTCCTCAGGCGAGTCTTGTAGTTACTCCTCAGGTGAGTCTTGTAGTTACTCCTCAGGTGAGTCTTGTAGTTACTCCTCAGGCGAGTCTGTAGTTACTCCTCAGGTGAGTCTTGTAGTTACTCCACAGGTGAGTCTTTACTCCACAGGTGAGTCTTTACTCCACAGGTGAGTCTTGTAGTTACTCCACAGGTGAGTCTTGCAGTTACTCCACAGGTGAGTCTTGTAGTTACTCCACAGGTGAGTCTTGTAGTTACTCCACAGGTGAGTCTTGTAGTTACTCCTCAGGTGAGTCTTGTAGTTACTCCACAGGTGAGTCTTGTAGTTACTCCACAGGTGAGTCTTTACTCCACAGGTGAGTCTTGTAGTTACTCCACAGGTGAGTCTTGTAGTTACTCCACAGGTGAGTCTTGTAGTTACTCCTCAGGTGAGTCTTGTAGTTACTCCTCAGGTGAGTCTTGTAGTTACTCCACAGGTGAGTCTTGTAGTTACTCCTCAGGTGAGTCTTGTAGTTACTCCACAGGTGAGTCTTGTAGTTACTCCTCAGGTGAGTCTTGTAGTTACTCCACAGGTGAGTCTTGTAGTTACTCCACAGTGAGTCTTTACTCCACAGGTGAGTCTTGTAGTTACTCCACAGTTGAGTCTTTACTCCACAGGTGAGTCTTGCAGTTACTCCACAGGTGAGTCTTGTAGTTACTCCTCAGGTGAGTCTTGTAGTTACTGCACAGGTGATCTTGTAGTTACTCCACAGGCGAGTCTTGTAGTTACTCCTCAGGCGAGTCTTGTAGTTACTCCTCAGGCGAGTCTTGTAGTTACTCCTCAGGTGAGTCTTGTAGTTACTCCTCAGGTGAGTCTTGTAGTTACTCCTCAGGCGAGTCTTGTAGTTACTCCTCAGGTGAGTCTTGTAGTTACTCCTCAGGTGAGTCTTGTAGTTACTCCTCAGGCGAGTCTTGTAGTTACTCCTCAGGTGAGTCTTGTAGTTACTCCACAGGTGAGTCTTTACTCCACAGGTGAGTCTTTACTCCACAGGTGAGTCTTGTAGTTACTCCACAGGTGAGTCTTGCAGTTACTCCACAGGTGAGTCTTGTAGTTACTCCACAGGTGAGTCTTGTAGTTACTCCACAGGTGAGTCTTGTAGTTACTCCTCAGGTGAGTCTTGTAGTTACTCCACAGGTGAGTCTTGTAGTTACTCCACAGGTGAGTCTTTACTCCACAGGTGAGTCTTGTAGTTACTCCACAGGTGAGTCTTGTAGTTACTCCACAGGTGAGTCTTGTAGTTACTCCTCAGGTGAGTCTTGTAGTTACTCCTCAGGTGAGTCTTGTAGTTACTCCACAGGTGAGTCTTGTAGTTACTCCTCAGGTGAGTCTTGTAGTTACTCCACAGGTGAGTCTTGTAGTTACTCCTCAGGTGAGTCTTGTAGTTACTCCACAGGTGAGTCTTGTAGTTACTCACAGGTGAGTCTTTACTCCACAGGTGAGTCTTGTAGTTACTCCACAGTTGAGTCTTTACTCCACAGGTGAGTCTTGCAGTTACTCCACAGGTGAGTCTTGTAGTTACTCCTCAGGTGAGTCTTGTAGTTACTGCACAGGTGAATCTTGTAGTTACTCCTCAGGTGAGTCTTGTAGTTACTCCTCAGGTGAGTCTTGTAGTTACTCCTCAGGTGAGTCTTGTAGTTACTCCTCAGGTGAGTCTTTACTCCTCAGGTGAGTCTTGTAGTTACTCCTCAGGTGAGTCTTTACTCCTCAGGTGAATCTTGTAGTTACTCCTCAGGTGAGTCTTGTAGTTACTCCTCAGGTGAGTCTTGTAGTTACTCCTCAGGTGAGTCTTGTAGTTACTCCTCAGGTGAGTCTTTACTCCTCAGGTGAGTCTTGTAGTTACTCCACAGGTGAGTCTTGTAGTTACTCCTCAGGTGAGTCTTGCAGTTACTCCACAGGTGAGTCTTGTAGTTACTCCTCAGGTGAGTCTTGTAGTTACTCCTCAGGTGAGTCTTGTAGTTACTCCACAGGTGAGTCTTGTAGTTACTCCACAGGTGAGTCTTGTAGTTACTCCTCAGGTGAGTCTTTACTCCTTAGGTGAGTCTTGTAGTTACTCCACAGGTGAGTCTTGTAGTTACTCCACAGGTGAGTCTTTACTCCACAGGTGAGTCTTGTAGTTACTCCACAGGTGAGTCTTGTAGTTACTCCTCAGGTGAGCCTTGTAGTTACTCCACAGGTGAGTCTTGTAGTTACTCCACAGGTGAGTCTTTACTCCACAGGTGAGTCTTGTAGTTACTCCACAGGTGAGTCTTTACTCCACAGGTGAGTCTTGTAGTTACTCCTCAGGTGAGTCTTGTAGTTACTCCTCAGGTGAGTCTTTACTCCACAGGTGAGTCTTGTAGTTACTCCACAGGTGAGTCTTGTAGTTACTCCTCAGGTGAGTCTTGTAGTTACTCCACAGGTGAGTCTTGTAGTTACTCCTCAGGTGAGTCTTTACTCCTCAGGTGAGTCTTGTAGTTACTCCTCAGGTGAGTCTTGTAGTTACTCCACAGGTGAGTCTTTACTCCACAGGTGAGTCTTGTAGTTACTCCACAGGTGAGTCTTGTAGTTACTCCTCAGGTGAGTCTTGTAGTTACTCCACAGGTGAGTCTTGTAGTTACTCCTCAGGTGAGTCTTTACTCCTCAGGTGAGTCTTGTAGTTACTCCACAGGTGAGTCTTGTAGTTACTCCACAGGTGAGTCTTTACTCCACAGGTGAGTCTTGTAGTTACTCCTCAGGTGAGTCTTTACTCCACAGGTGAGTCTTGTAGTTACTCCTCAGGTGAGTCTTGTAGTTACTCCACAGGTGAGTCTTGTAGTTACTCCTCAGGTGAGTCTTGTAGTTACTCCTCAGGTGAGTCTTGTAGTTACTCCTCAGGTGAGTCTTGTAGTTACTCCTCAGGTGAGTCTTGTAGTTACTCCTCAGGTGAGTCTTGTAGTTACTCCTCAGGTGAGTCTTTACTCCACAGGTGAGTCTTGTAGTTACTCCTCAGGTGAGTCTTGTAGTTACTCCTCAGGTGAGTCTTGTAGTTACTCCTCAGGTGAGTCTTGTAGTTACTCCTCAGGTGAGTCTTGTAGTTACTCCACAGGTGAGTCTTTACTCCACAGGTGAGTCTTGTAGTTACTCCTCAGGTGAGTCTTTACTCCACAGGTGAGTCTTGTAGTTACTCCTCAGGTGAGTCTTGTAGTTACTCCACAGGTGAGTCTTGTAGTTACTCCTCAGGTGAGTCTTGTAGTTACTCCTCAGGTGAATCTTGTAGTTACTCCTCAGGTGAGTCTTGTAGTTACTCCTCAGGCGAGTCTTGTAGTTACTCCTCAGGTGAGTCTTGTAGTTACTCCACAGGTGAGTCTTTACTCCACAGGTGAGTCTTTACTCCACAGGTGAGTCTTGTAGTTACTCCACAGGTGAGTCTTGAGTTACTCCACAGGTGAGTCTTGTAGTTACTCCTCAGGTGAGTCTTGTAGTTACTCCACAGGTGAGTCTTGTAGTTACTCCACAGGTGAGTCTTGTAGTTACTCCTCAGGTGAGTCTTGTAGTTACTCCACAGGTGAGTCTTGTAGTTACTCCACAGGTGAGTCTTTACTCCACAGGTGAGTCTTGTAGTTACTCCACAGTTGAGTCTTTACTCCACAGGTGAGTCTTGCAGTTACTCCACAGGTGAGTCTTGTAGTTACTCCTCAGGTGAGTCTTGTAGTTACTCCACAGGTGAGTCTTGTAGTTACTCCTCAGGTGAGTCTTGTAGTTACTCCACAGGTGAGTCTTGTAGTTACTCCTCAGGTGAGTCTTGTAGTTACTCCACAGGTGAGTCTTGTAGTTACTCCACAGGTGAGTCTTTACTCCACAGGTGAGTCTTGTAGTTACTCCACAGTGAGTCTTTACTCCACAGGTGAGTCTTGCAGTTACTCCACAGGTGAGTCTTGTAGTTACTCCTCAGGTGAGTCTTGTAGTTACTGCACAGGTGAATCTTGTAGTTACTCCTCAGGTGAGTCTTGTAGTTACTCCTCAGGTGAGTCTTGTAGTTACTCCTCAGGTGAGTCTTGTAGTTACTCCTCAGGTGAGTCTTTACTCCTCAGGTGAGTCTTGTAGTTACTCCTCAGGTGAGTCTTTACTCCTCAGGTGAGTCTTGTAGTTACTCCACAGGTGAGTCTTGTAGTTACTCCTCAGGTGAGTCTTGTAGTTACTCCTCAGGTGAGTCTTGTAGTTACTCCTCAGGTGAGTCTTGTAGTTACTCCACAGGTGAGTCTTGTAGTTACTCCTCAGGTGAGTCTTTACTCCTTAGGTGAGTCTTGTAGTTACTCCACAGGTGAGTCTTGTAGTTACTCCACAGGTGAGTCTTTACTCCACAGGTGAGTCTTGTAGTTACTCCACAGGTGAGTCTTGTAGTTACTCCTCAGGTGAGCCTTGTAGTTACTCCACAGGTGAGTCTTGTAGTTACTCCACAGGTGAGTCTTTACTCCACAGGTGAGTCTTGTAGTTACTCCACAGGTGAGTCTTTACTCCACAGGTGAGTCTTGTAGTTACTCCTCAGGTGAGTCTTGTAGTTACTCCTCAGGTGAGTCTTTACTCCACAGGTGAGTCTTTACTCCACAGGTGAGTCTTGTAGTTACTCCTCAGGTGAGTCTTGTAGTTACTCCACAGGTGAGTCTTGTAGTTACTCCTCAGGTGAGTCTTTACTCCTCAGGTGAGTCTTGTAGTTACTCCTCAGGTGAGTCTTGTAGTTACTCCACAGGTGAGTCTTTACTCCACAGGTGAGTCTTGTAGTTACTCCACAGGTGAGTCTTGTAGTTACTCCTCAGGTGAGTCTTGTAGTTACTCCACAGGTGAGTCTTGTAGTTACTCCTCAGGTGAGTCTTTACTCCTCAGGTGAGTCTTGTAGTTACTCCTCAGGTGAGTCTTGTAGTTACTCCACAGGTGAGTCTTTACTCCACAGGTGAGTCTTGTAGTTACTCCACAGGTGAGTCTTGTAGTTACTCCTCAGGTGAGTCTTGTAGTTACTCCACAGGTGAGTCTTGTAGTTACTCCTCAGGTGAGTCTTTACTCCTCAGGTGAGTCTTGTAGTTACTCCACAGGTGAGTCTTGTAGTTACTCCACAGGTGAGTCTTGTAGTTACTCCTCAGGTGGGTCTTTACTCCTCAGGTGAGTCTTGTAGTTACTCCACAGGTGAGTCTTGTAGTTACTCCACAGGTGAGTCTTTACTCCACAGGTGAGTCTTGTAGTTACTCCTCAGGTGAGTCTTTACTCCACAGGTGAGTCTTGTAGTTACTCCTCAGGTGAGTCTTGTAGTTACTCCACAGGTGAGTCTTGTAGTTACTCCTCAGGTGAGTCTTGTAGTTACTCCTCAGGTGAGTCTTGTAGTTACTCCTCAGGTGAGTCTTGTAGTTACTCCTCAGGTGAGTCTTGTAGTTACTCCTCAGGTGAGTCTTGTAGTTACTCCTCAGATGAGTCTTTACTCCACAGTTGAGTCTTGTAGTTACTCCTCAGGTGAGTCTTGTAGGTACTCCTCAGGTGAGTCATGTAGTTACTCCTCAGGTGAGTTTTGTAGTTACTCCTCAGGTGGGTCTTGTAGTTACTCCTCAGGTGAGTCTTGTAGTTACTCCTCAGGTGAGTCTTTACTCCTCAGTTGAGTCTTGTAGTTACTCCACAGGTGAGTCTTGTAGTTACTCCACAGGTGAGTCTTGTAGTTACTCCTCAGGTGAGTCTTGTAGTTACTCCTCAGGTGAGTCTTGTAGTTACTCCACAGGTAAGTCTTGTAGTTACTCCACAGGTGAGTCTTGTAGTTACTCCTCAGGTGAGTCTTTACTCCTTAGGTGAGTCTTGTAGTTACTCCACAGGTGAGTCTTGTAGTTACTCCACAGGTGAGTCTTTACTCCACAGGTGAGTCTTGTAGTTACTCCACAGGTGAGTCTTGTAGTTACTCCTCAGGTGAGCCTTGTAGTTACTCCACAGGTGAGTCTTGTAGTTACTCCACAGGTGAGTCTTTACTCCACAGGTGAGTCTTGTAGTTACTCCACAGGTGAGTCTTTACTCCACAGGTGAGTCTTGTAGTTACTCCTCAGGTGAGTCTTGTAGTTACTCCTCAGGTGAGTCTTTACTCCACAGGTGAGTCTTTACTCCACAGGTGAGTCTTGTAGTTACTCCTCAGGTGAGTCTTGTAGTTACTCCACAGGTGAGTCTTGTAGTTACTCCTCAGGTGAGTCTTTACTCCTCAGGTGAGTCTTGTAGTTACTCCTCAGGTGAGTCTTGTAGTTACTCCACAGGTGAGTCTTTACTCCACAGGTGAGTCTTGTAGTTACTCCACAGGTGAGTCTTGTAGTTACTCCTCAGGTGAGTCTTGTAGTTACTCCACAGGTGAGTCTTGTAGTTACTCCTCAGGTGAGTCTTTACTCCTCAGGTGAGTCTTGTAGTTACTCCACAGGTGAGTCTTGTAGTTACTCCACAGGTGAGTCTTGTAGTTACTCCTCAGGTGGGTCTTTACTCCTCAGGTGAGTCTTGTAGTTACTCCACAGGTGAGTCTTGTAGTTACTCCACAGGTGAGTCTTTACTCCACAGGTGAGTCTTGTAGTTACTCCTCAGGTGAGTCTTTACTCCACAGGTGAGTCTTGTAGTTACTCCTCAGGTGAGTCTTGTAGTTACTCCACAGGTGAGTCTTGTAGTTACTCCTCAGGTGAGTCTTGTAGTTACTCCTCAGGTGAGTCTTGTAGTTACTCCTCAGGTGAGTCTTGTAGTTACTCCTCAGGTGAGTCTTGTAGTTACTCCTCAGGTGAGTCTTGTAGTTACTCCTCAGATGAGTCTTTACTCCACAGGTGAGTCTTGTAGTTACTCCTCAGGTGAGTCTTGTAGGTACTCCTCAGGTGAGTCATGTAGTTACTCCTCAGGTGAGTTTTGTAGTTACTCCTCAGGTGGGTCTTGTAGTTACTCCTCAGGTGAGTCTTGTAGTTACTCCTCAGGTGAGTCTTTACTCCTCAGGTGAGTCTTGTAGTTACTCCACAGGTGAGTCTTGTAGTTACTCCACAGGTGAGTCTTTACTCCACAGGTGAGTCTTGTAGTTACTCCTCAGGTGAGTCTTTACTCCACAGGTGAGTCTTGTAGTTACTCCTCAGGTGAGTCTTGTAGTTACTCCACAGGTGAGTCTTGTAGTTACTCCTCAGGTGAGTCTTGTAGTTACTCCTCAGGTGAGTCTTGTAGTTACTCCTCAGGTGAGTCTTGTAGTTACTCCTCAGGTGAGTCTTGTAGTTACTCCTCAGGTGAGTCTTGTAGTTACTCCTCAGGTGAGTTTTGTAGTTACTCCACAGGTGAGTCTTGTAGTTACTCCTCAGATGAGTCTTTACTCCACAGGTGAGTCTTGTAGTTACTCCTCAGGTGAGTCTTGTAGGTACTCCTCAGGTGAGTCATGTAGTTACTCCTCAGGTGAGTTTTGTAGTTACTCCTCAGGTGGGTCTTGTAGTTACTCCTCAGGTGAGTCTTGTAGTTACTCCTCAGGTGAGTCTTTACTCCACAGGTGAGTCTTGTAGTTACTCCACAGGTGAGTCTTGTAGTTACTCCTCAGGTGAGTCTTTACTCCACAGGTGAGTCTTGTAGTTACTCCTCGGGTGAGTCTTGTAGTTACTCCACAGGTGAGTCTTGTAGTTACTCCTCAGGTGAGTCTTGTAGTTACTCCACAGGTGAGTCTTGTAGTTAACCCTGATCACATGACCTGTGCACCCACTACCTGGTGATGGGGGGTGGAGCTTAACCCTGATCACATGACCTGTGGACCCACTACCTGGTGATGGGGGGTGGAGCTTAACCCTGATCACATGACCTGTGGACCCACTACCTGGTGATGGGGGGTGGAGCTTAACCCTGATCACATGACCTGTGGACCCACTGATGGTCGTGGCAGAGGTTGTGACAGATACGCTACACAAACACAGTCCATAAACACACCTGACCTCTCTGGCGATGCCAGGTGATAGCCACGTCCCGGTTACACCTAAACAGCTCCTTTGTGGTGCATGTGAGCGTGACAGAGATACAGCGGTGTCTCATTTCACAACCTTCACACAACGAGGAGGCGACGCAGGGAACGCTCGCTGTGTTTCACCACGAGAACCGCTTCCACGCAGAAGAGTCGGAGACACAGCTTTTAGCCGGAAACTAGCTTTTCTGTTTTTAAATCACAATACGTTGAATGTTTGGGGTTCGCTCGAAAAACAAGACTTTTAAAGACGTCCCGTTGGACTTCGAGGAGCTAGCACGAATACTTTCCATTGATATAGACATCCAGAAACTAAAAGCAGTGTCACACACACACACAGTCTTGTAGTTACTCCTCAGGTGAGTCTTGTAGTTACTCCACAGGTGAGTCTTGTAGTTACTCCTCAGGTGAGTCTTGTAGTTACTCCTCAGGTGAGTCTTGTAGTTACTCCTCAGGTGAGTCTTGTAGTTACTCCTCAGGTGAGTCTTGTAGTTACTCCTCAGGTGAGTCTTGTAGTTACTCCTCAGATGAGTCTTTACTCCACAGTTGAGTCTTGTAGTTACTCCTCAGGTGAGTCTTGTAGGTACTCCTCAGGTGAGTCATGTAGTTACTCCTCAGGTGAGTTTTGTAGTTACTCCTCAGGTGGGTCTTGTAGTTACTCCTCAGGTGAGTCTTGTAGTTACTCCTCAGGTGAGTCTTTACTCCTCAGTTGAGTCTTGTAGTTACTCCACAGGTGAGTCTTGTAGTTACTCCACAGGTGAGTCTTGTAGTTACTCCTCAGGTGAGTCTTGTAGTTACTCCTCAGGTGAGTCTTGTAGTTACTCCACAGGTAAGTCTTGTAGTTACTCCACAGGTGAGTCTTGTAGTTACTCCTCAGGTGAGTCTTTACTCCTTAGGTGAGTCTTGTAGTTACTCCACAGGTGAGTCTTGTAGTTACTCCACAGGTGAGTCTTTACTCCACAGGTGAGTCTTGTAGTTACTCCACAGGTGAGTCTTGTAGTTACTCCTCAGGTGAGCCTTGTAGTTACTCCACAGGTGAGTCTTGTAGTTACTCCACAGGTGAGTCTTTACTCCACAGGTGAGTCTTGTAGTTACTCCACAGGTGAGTCTTTACTCCACAGGTGAGTCTTGTAGTTACTCCTCAGGTGAGTCTTGTAGTTACTCCTCAGGTGAGTCTTTACTCCACAGGTGAGTCTTTACTCCACAGGTGAGTCTTGTAGTTACTCCTCAGGTGAGTCTTGTAGTTACTCCACAGGTGAGTCTTGTAGTTACTCCTCAGGTGAGTCTTTACTCCTCAGGTGAGTCTTGTAGTTACTCCTCAGGTGAGTCTTGTAGTTACTCCACAGGTGAGTCTTTACTCCACAGGTGAGTCTTGTAGTTACTCCACAGGTGAGTCTTGTAGTTACTCCTCAGGTGAGTCTTGTAGTTACTCCACAGGTGAGTCTTGTAGTTACTCCTCAGGTGAGTCTTTACTCCTCAGGTGAGTCTTGTAGTTACTCCACAGGTGAGTCTTGTAGTTACTCCACAGGTGAGTCTTGTAGTTACTCCTCAGGTGGGTCTTTACTCCTCAGGTGAGTCTTGTAGTTACTCCACAGGTGAGTCTTGTAGTTACTCCACAGGTGAGTCTTTACTCCACAGGTGAGTCTTGTAGTTACTCCTCAGGTGAGTCTTTACTCCACAGGTGAGTCTTGTAGTTACTCCTCAGGTGAGTCTTGTAGTTACTCCACAGGTGAGTCTTGTAGTTACTCCTCAGGTGAGTCTTGTAGTTACTCCTCAGGTGAGTCTTGTAGTTACTCCTCAGGTGAGTCTTGTAGTTACTCCTCAGGTGAGTCTTGTAGTTACTCCTCAGGTGAGTCTTGTAGTTACTCCTCAGATGAGTCTTTACTCCACAGGTGAGTCTTGTAGTTACTCCTCAGGTGAGTCTTGTAGGTACTCCTCAGGTGAGTCATGTAGTTACTCCTCAGGTGAGTTTTGTAGTTACTCCTCAGGTGGGTCTTGTAGTTACTCCTCAGGTGAGTCTTGTAGTTACTCCTCAGGTGAGTCTTTACTCCTCAGGTGAGTCTTGTAGTTACTCCACAGGTGAGTCTTGTAGTTACTCCACAGGTGAGTCTTTACTCCACAGGTGAGTCTTGTAGTTACTCCTCAGGTGAGTCTTTACTCCACAGGTGAGTCTTGTAGTTACTCCTCAGGTGAGTCTTGTAGTTACTCCACAGGTGAGTCTTGTAGTTACTCCTCAGGTGAGTCTTGTAGTTACTCCTCAGGTGAGTCTTGTAGTTACTCCTCAGGTGAGTCTTGTAGTTACTCCTCAGGTGAGTCTTGTAGTTACTCCTCAGGTGAGTCTTGTAGTTACTCCTCAGGTGAGTTTTGTAGTTACTCCACAGGTGAGTCTTGTAGTTACTCCTCAGATGAGTCTTTACTCCACAGGTGAGTCTTGTAGTTACTCCTCAGGTGAGTCTTGTAGGTACTCCTCAGGTGAGTCATGTAGTTACTCCTCAGGTGAGTTTTGTAGTTACTCCTCAGGTGGGTCTTGTAGTTACTCCTCAGGTGAGTCTTGTAGTTACTCCTCAGGTGAGTCTTTACTCCACAGGTGAGTCTTGTAGTTACTCCACAGGTGAGTCTTGTAGTTACTCCTCAGGTGAGTCTTTACTCCACAGGTGAGTCTTGTAGTTACTCCTCGGGTGAGTCTTGTAGTTACTCCACAGGTGAGTCTTGTAGTTACTCCTCAGGTGAGTCTTGTAGTTACTCCACAGGTGAGTCTTGTAGTTAACCCTGATCACATGACCTGTGCACCCACTACCTGGTGATGGGGGGTGGAGCTTAACCCTGATCACATGACCTGTGGACCCACTACCTGGTGATGGGGGGTGGAGCTTAACCCTGATCACATGACCTGTGGACCCACTACCTGGTGATGGGGGGTGGAGCTTAACCCTGATCACATGACCTGTGGACCCACTGATGGTCGTGGCAGAGGTTGTGACAGATACGCTACACAAACACAGTCCATAAACACACCTGACCTCTCTGGCGATGCCAGGTGATAGCCACGTCCCGGTTACACCTAAACAGCTCCTTTGTGGTGCATGTGAGCGTGACAGAGATACAGCGGTGTCTCATTTCACAACCTTCACACAACGAGGAGGCGACGCAGGGAACGCTCGCTGTGTTTCACCACGAGAACCGCTTCCACGCAGAAGAGTCGGAGACACAGCTTTCAGCCGGAAACTAGCTTTTCTGTTTTTAAATCACAATACGTTGAATGTTTGGGGTTCGCTCGAAAAACAAGACTTTTAAAGACGTCCCGTTGGACTTCGAGGAGCTAGCACGAATACTTTCCATTGATATAGACATCCAGAAACTAAAAGCAGTGTCACACACACACACACACACACGCACGCACACACACACACCAACCCACCATCACACACACATCACCAACCCACCATCACACACACACACACACACACACACACACACACATCACTCCTCCATCACACATCAGAAGTGCTGTGCTCCACATGTACCATCCATTGTTAACCAATCAGAAGTGGCCCATGATAGAAGGTGATAGACAGATTGATCCAATCACCTGCCAAGTGCTTTTCAATCATCAATCAATCAATGTTTTTTATATGCATTATATTATATATATGCCCAATATCATTATATATATAGCCCATATATATTATATATATAGCCCAATATCACTTTTGAAAGTGCCTGCCCTTTCCAAATGGCTTCCAACGGAGCTCTCCTAGATGGTTTGGTGAAACAAAGCGTCCGAGTCAGGTCAGAGACGCTCCATCACGTGTTTCTCTCATCAGGGTGAATCTGAACTGAAGCTTGACTTTTTTTTTAATATATGTATTTGACAGGGACAGTGCACATTAATTGACATTTCTGTAAATGCGCCATAGTTAGCCAACAGGCTATTTTTCGTCTGTACTAAAAAATACAAGCATATACATAAAAACTCAAATACATATTCCCAAAGCAGACAGACACAGGTCAAGGCATACACACAGAGCGTTGTCATGTCCAGATTGTGTGAGTGTCGACAGAGCTGACTTTCCACTAACCATGTTGTTAAGTTAGATTTAAATAAACTGCAGGTGTTTTGTTCTCTAATATTTACTGGGATTGAGTTCCACTGCTGTGCAGCTTTAAAGGAAAAGAAGATTGGCTGAATGAACTCTTCCTTCATGGAGCAACGCAGTCTCCTCTTGTTGCAGCTCTTTAAAGCAGCCCAACGGAAGCTTCATGTAAGTTTAGTTCTTTCACTCGTAGCTCGGGCTGCGGGGTGCTAGAGACGGGAGCACGTTGATACGACCTTCCTAGCCGGAGTTATGGCCGCATTTTACAATAAACTTCCGTTGGGTCGCTTAAAAACAAATATCGCAATTCGAATCGAAATCGCAATATTTGTCAGAAAAATCGCAATTAGATTTTTTCCCAAAATCGTGCAGCCCTATCGCACACACACACACACACACATCAACCCACCATCACACACACACACACACATCAACCCACCATCACACACACACACACCCACACACATCAATCCTCCATCACACACACACACACATCAACCCACCATCACACACACACACACCCACACACATCAATCCTCCATCACACACACACACACACACACATCAACCCACCATCACACACACACACACACACACACATCAATCCTCCATCACACACACACACACCAACCCTCCATCATACACACACACACACACACACACACATCAATCCTCCATCACACACACACACACACACACATCAATCCCACCATCACACACACACACACACCACATCCCTCCATCATCACACACACACACACACACACCCTCCATCATACACACACACACACACACACACATCCAGGCCTCAGGTGATTACATCGACCTCTAATCTGGATCAGTATAATATCACAAATCAATGGACGCTTTGGAGCAGAAACCTTCGTGGATCCAGAACTGAATGAAACCCTTCAGCGCTGAACTAAACTCCACTTCCATGTGAACAACAGGAGCCGTAGTAAGAACACATTGAAGCTCGATCCCCTGCAGGGTGTAACTCAAAGTGAAGCTACTGTACAGTGTCGAGAAAAGAGAACATCCAAATTAAGTAAACGTGCTTTTAGAATACCCA
>CM070432.1:2545015-2592515 GCA_036324595.1 Champsocephalus gunnari | reverse complement strand
AGGCGGGGCTTGAGGAATGAGGTCTGTGTTGTGGAATAACTGTAACGACGCACTGACATATTGAACACGTCTGAACTGAAGGTATCATGAACGGTTCAGAACAGGACCTGTGAAATCCCATGTGTTGTTATTGTTTCTGATAGTTTTGTAAAATACAAAAAGACAAACATGTCGCTGATGACCTAATATTTTATTTATAAGAAAATATACGCTGGAGGGGGGAGGACCATAAAGTGTCGTTAAGCTGCTTCTTGCCCGTTGAACACGACAGACTATCTGAGGATTGTTGTTGTTTTAGTTTTTTGTTGTTCTTCGTTATAATTATTCATTTGAGAGAGAAGAGAAAAAGAAAATATATATATATATTATTGTTGTATGTTTTTGTTTCTGACATGTTCAATGCGCTGGCGCTCGTTATCTGACGGCAGCTCAGCGGTCGGGCAGAGACGTTATCTGATGGCCTGGACATAAAGGAGAGAGGCTGTGCGAGCGAGAGCAACACAGGAAGGAAGCCGAGGAAGAGGAAGCCGATAGCTGAGTCGTGTGAACCGACTGCAAGACGAGCGCTTCAACAGCGTGAGGGGAGAGGAGAGAGAGGAGGAGGCGAGGTGAAACAGCGTGAGGGGAGAGGAGAGAGTGGAGGAGGCGAGTGCTTCAACAGCGTGAGGAGAGAGGAGAGAGAGGAGAGAGAGGAGGAGGCGAGGTGAAACAGCGTGAGGGGAGAGGAGAGAGTGGAGGAGGCGAGGTGAAACAGCGTGAGGGGAGAGGAGAGAGTGGAGGAGGCGAGGTGAAACAGCGTGAGGAGAGAGGAGAGAGTGGAGGAGGCGAGGTGAAACAGAAGGAAAGGGAGAGGAGAGAGTGGAGGAGGCGAGGTGAAACAGCGTGAGGGGAGAGGAGAGAGTGGAGGAGGCGAGGTGAAACAGCGTGAGGGGAGAGGAGAGAGTGGAGGAGGCGAGGTGAAACAGCGTGAGGGGAGAGGAGAGAGTGGAGGAGGCGAGGTGAAACAGAAGGAAAGGGAGAGGAGAGAGTGGAGGAGGCGAGGTGAAACAGAAGGAAAGGGAGTGAGGAGAGAGTGGAGGAGGCGAGGTGAAACAGAAGGAAAGGGAGAGGAGAGAGTGGAGGAGGCGAGGTGAAACAGAAGGAAAGGGAGTGAGGAGAGAGTGGAGGAGGCGAGGTGAAACAGAAGGAAAGGGAGTGAGGAGAGAGTGGAGGAGGCGAGGTGAAACAGAAGGAAAGGGAGAGGAGAGAGTGGAGGAGGCGAGGTGAGTCTTCCTTTAACGAGATGCATAATGTTTCTGCTCTGACCTTTTCCCACGGAGACGCTTGCTCTCCTGTCTGGAATGAAACGAAGAGAATCAAAAGAGAAACTGCATTTTGTTCGACTATTTGCACATAAAATGACTTTAAACGAAAAAAGGACGAAAGCAACTTCTCCCACGGCAATACAACGTGGAATATTACCTTTAACGATAAATTGACCTTCACAATACGATACCAAAGTGAGAGAAGTACCAACAATTCTACCGTGAGAGGCGAAACACTGCGTTGAGTAATATTTCGGATGAAGGTCTATCAACATATGAAATATCTGCAGATATCCAGATGTCGGGGCTTAAAAACGGCATCTTTTAACGTAATAAGGGCGACTGTGGCTGAGAGGGAGTGCGGTCGCCTTTCAACCAGAAGGTCGTGGGTTCGATCCCAGCCCGTGCAGCCAACATGTCGATGTATCCTTGGGCGAGACACTTAACCCTGAGTTGCTCCCGATGGCCAACGGTGTGTGATGTGTGTGTAGTGTGCATGTCCGAACATACACTGCTCTGTGTGAACGGGTGAACGACATGTAGTACGTAAAGCGCTTTGAGGGGTCTTAAGGGATAGCGCGATATAAGTCCAGTCCATTCACCATTTCTTGCACAAAACTGAAGATCCGGATCCTCAAAGAAGTAGAGCAGTTGTGAAGAGGACATTTCAGCAGTGAGATGCTTTTGTTTCCACGTGAGGACTTTTAATTGCTCGTGAAAAGATGAGACGAATTCACTTTTACCACGGCGACTTATCAAAGTTAATAATCAAAGTTTTGTAAGAAAGGTCTCAACGTATTCGTTAAGGGTTTTGGGGAAGACCGGCTCAGTTTGTTGTCAGCCGTCACGAGGCCTGACAGGAGGGTCTTTCTCTCCGAGAGCTCAGGAGAAGATGATACCGGCGTCACGTGGGCGCTGTCAACAGACACCTGTGTCATTATGGGGGATTACCGGACATTTATGTTCCACCATTTTAGGAAGATTACGGTCCGAACAAAGAGGTAGATCATCTAGGCTCTATTTTTCCTTTTAACACGCCGTTAGCATGTCCCCCTTATTACAATCTTTTGAATCCAAACAAGCAGCTTCTCTAGTTTCATATTTACTGTACAAACACAAGAGAGTGGTACTCACGTCTGTGTGTGAGAGCCAACACACTTTATGTCTGTGTGTTGGCAATATGAATGCAACAAACACAAGCTAACACAAGCTAACACAAAGCTAACACAAGCTAACACAAGCTAACACAAAGCTAACACAAAGCTAACACAAAGCTAACACAAAGCTAACACACCTAACACAAGCTAACACAAAGCTAACACAAGCTAACACAAAGCTAACACACCTAACACAAGCTAACACAAAGCTAACACAAGCTAACACAAAGCTAAACACTACACAAGCTAACACAAGCTAACACAAAGCTAACACAAGCTAACACACAGCTAACACAAGCTAACACAAGCTAACACACACAAGCTAAACACAACACGCGTAACACTCACTAAGCTAACAGCACTCCTATCATAACGTCAAACACAAGAGCTGTAACACACATGCGGTTGCAACACAAGCTAACACACAAGCTAACACAACGCTAACACAAGCTAACACGCCGTTAGCCTGTCCCCCTTACTCACCGTCTTTATGCTAAGCTAACAAGCAGCTTCTCTAGTTTCATATTTACTGTACGAACACAAGAGAGTGGTCCTGATGTCTTTGTGTGAGAGCCAACACACTTTATGTCTGTGTGTTGGCAATATGAATGCAACAAACACGCCTGACACAAAGCTAACACAAGCTAACACTAAGCTAACACGCAGTTAGCATGTGCCCCTTAGGCTGCTTCTCCAGTTTCATATTTACCGTGCAAACACAAGAGAGAGATACTGATCTCTTTACAAGAAAGCAAATATCAAGCTTTAAGGCGCTCCGTTTCAGCAGGACATTCACAGAGCTATAAATGAGCATTTCATGTTGCTTTTCTCTCGTGTCACTCCCCATCTTCTCTTCCTCTTTTCACCGGTGTTCTCTTCAACACGGTGTTTGCATTTACACGTCAAGCCAGTAAAGCTAATTGAAAGTGAATTTGAGAGACTGTGAGAGGGAGGAATAACAGGAGAGCGTTTTTAATCAAATCTGACAAAAGAGCTTCAGCTGTGGGGCTCAGGTGCATCACACACACACACACACACACACACACACACACACACACACTCTGATCTCTCCATTTTTAGTTTTCACTCCTCCTATACATTCATCCATCCGTTCATTTCCACTGCTTCTATCTTCCCAGCGACCTTAATCTGATCAGCAACCAGCGCGGCAGCTAACCATCATTTCCACGCATTCTGCAGGTATTCAATCAACAATGTCATAAGTCCGTCCGAGTCACTCAATTATCTTTAAATGTCTTGTTTCGTACGTCTGAAATCAAAGTATATTCACGTTTATATGATATGAAATGTGGAAAATCAGCAAATATTTACATTTGAGGGGCTAAAAACTGCTTTTTGGAACATTTGTTGGTAGAGAAAATGACTTTCAACGATGAATGAGCATCAAAACATGATGTACCGTACGAGAGGAAATACTTAGAGTTTAGATGCTATTAAGTGTTTCTTAACTAGTACTTATTACTACTATTACTACGTTTTATACCGCGTTTATCTAGGCCCTTTTTCTAAAGATGTATTGACTGATATTTGCAGCCCTGCTCACAACATCAGTCACACACACACACACACCAGCTGGCGTCCCTGTCTCTCAGCATCACCCTGCAGTGAAAGGGCCTTCGTTGATGTTTCCTGTATTGACGTGTGGATCTCAGATCATCGTCCTCCGCCTGAAGAAGGCCACACAGAGAAGCGTCTCTCGACTTCAACGTGTTCAAACTCAGGTAAAATACTTTGGTTTGCCTTCGCGATTCACATCGGACAACCTCACCGGGTGTATGTCGAATACCAGCTGTCCACGTGGGCAGTGTGTTGTTTAGCAGTAAGGACGGACGGGCAGGACCCCAGAAGTTAAAGACCGATAGTATACATGTGAGCTCTTTTGCGAGTGTTACTCGTCAAAACACCCCGAGGTTTGTTAATGTTTTCTCCCTGTTTGCCATTTCCATCAAAGCAGCTTCGATCGGTTGTTCGCTCTTTGAAATGTCCCAAGAAAGGCTCAAATATGTCAACGAGTGCTTTCCAAAAGCCCAGGATGACGTCAATGTGTTCGTCAGATCAAAGATTAGAAACCAGAAAATACGCACATCTGCTGCTCTGTATTCTAACGTCGGGGATGAAGGAGGTAACCAGATTCAACACGAAGCTAAAATAAGAGAATTTGGACCCTTTGCAAATCGACTCAAACCCATTAATCGAGCTCTTAAACCACGACGTCGTCCACACAGACAGATGTGGGCTGATCTCCTCCGACTCTCAGATCTCACCTGTACCTGAAACACACCTTTTTAAATCAACGTGTTGTGGCACCTCAAAGCCTCTCTCATGGGATAACTCAAGACCAGAGGAAGAGGCGGGACTTTCTCCAGACTCAACCTCCCTTCAGTTCTTATCCAAAGAGATCTGGGATCAGTTTACAACACTGGGACCGTCTGGGAGTCCGGATCAATCCCTGACCTCTCAGCAGCTCTCGGGGGAAATTTATTATTTGTATTAGAATGGATTGAGCAGGTCGGAGTTCGCTTTGTTTGTAATGTCAGCGTTGGAGACAGCGAGGCTTTTTACTGTTAGACAAGTTCAGGTGTTACAGTGGCTGTGGGGAAACTAGGAATCATTTTAATTAATGTTCTGTTGGTCAGTTTCATATATACTTTGGGATGTTTTTGCTAAATATCTTTTTTATAATTATTTATTTTTATTCAAGTAAAAAATACATTATTTTCAAATTCGTTAAATAATTTTAAGAGTTTTAATTTATTTTCAGTTTCATATATTTTTGCTTTTTTTTTAATATATATTTTTTTCCTAAGTATTTTTTTTCTTCTTCTAATTTGTTAAATAATTGTAATGTGTTTCAGATTTTGTATGATATTCTTTTTTTGGGCCGATTTTTATTATTATTTCTGTATTTATTTTTGTACATTTGTATCAGTATAAAAGAAAACTGCTTCACAATAAGACTCCATGTAAGAACAAAGCACACGAAAATACAAAATTAAAATTACAAAATAAATAAAAAACATAATAGCTTGGAGAAAATGACTGCATTCGTGAAAACTTGTAAAATCATGGATTCAGACAAAGATGGGAAGCGAACCCAGTGTCCGGCAGCGTTAGTGCCAAACTGATTTTAAATGGCTAGCTTAGCTTAGCATAAAGGTCAAAGACTCGTTTTGAGATGAGTCTCTCTGTAGTTCAAAATTAAAAGCCTCAAATCATGAAGTACTTCCAAATTGTCCAACAAAACGTGCCAATTATTGCTTTAAAGGGGACCTATCATGCAAAAGTCACTTTGTGATGTCTTCTCTACATCAACATGTGTCCCCCGGTGCGTCAGGGAACTCACGCAGCGTCAGGAAATAAACCCTCTCTCTTTTCCTCCGTATCCAGATCTCTAAAAACGGGGAACAACGGAGCTGATCCAGATTTTCGTCCGATATGACGTAACGTCTGAAATGTGGACCCACGGCCCAATCAGAAACGTTGCTATCAGAAACAATGCCCGACTGTTTGGGACGTAATCTGGTCGGTGTTTACATTAGCATCGCTAACACTCAGAGCTAACCTGTGCTGGAGAGCATTTTTCATTTCATTTCAATGTATCCAGATTGGTCCCATTGAGATCATAGATCTCTTTTCAAGGGAGACCTGCAGCATATAGGTTCCACATGAAACATAAAACAATAAAGGACATTATACATTATATTCACAGGATACATAGTTATAGACATTTACAAGTGCCCATTGTATCGGCAAGCATTTCATTTACCCTAGCTTTAAAAACATGCAGAGGAATGAGATTGCTCAGTTTCAATTCCTGCTGAAGATTGTTCCAGCAAGTGGAGCTGCGCACATCAAAGCTGTCTTACCTGAGACAGTCCTTGCTCTTGGCACACCTAACAAGACCACATCATGTGACCTCAGACAATAGCTGCTTGCAACTCTCTGTGTTATCAGAGAGCAGATATAATACGGGAGTTTACCCAACAAAGCTTTACAGATAAACGTGTACCAATGACTGAGCCTCCGTACAGAGAGTGATGGCAAACCTGCCTTGGCATACAGGGTACAGTGATGCGTAAGCGCTTTGTGACAAATCTCAGAGCACTGTGATACGCAGCATCCAATTTGCTCAGGTAATTGGCAGGTGCATTCATATAGACCAGATCCCCAGAGTCCAGCACAGGTCAAAGGTCACAGAGCCTTTTCCTGGCCTCCAGCGAGAAGCAGGACTTGTTCCTGTAGAAGAACCCTAGCCTAACCCTCAGTTTTTTAAGCAGGTTATTGACATGAAGTTTAAAAGAGAGACAATCATCAAGCCAGATACCCAGGTATTTGTACACCACTTTGAGTACTTGTCCTTGCGTAGTTACAATATCCAAAGCTGTCTCCGGTGTCTTTTTAGCTTTAGAAAAGAGCATTACCTTGGTTTGATCCACATTTAAAAGAAGCTTTAGTTCAGAGAGCTGAGTCTGAATAGTGTTAAAAACAGCCTGTAATTTAACACCAGCCTCTTTAATGGAGGGACCTGCACAGTACATCACAGTATCATCCGCATAGAAATGTAAAGTAGCTTCATCCACATTTTCACCTAAACTGTTGATGTATATGGAGAATAAAAGTGGTCCTCAAACAGAGCCTTGAGGAACGCCATTAGCAATGTTCAACCACTCAGAATACAGCCCATCAAAGTGAACACATTGGGACCTTTCAGAGAGGCAGTTCTCAAACCACCCACTGCATGGCTGGACATGCCTATACTGAGTAGCCTCTGCTTTAAGATGCGATGATCGACGCTATCAAACGCTTTGGACAGGTCAACAAACAGAGCATGTGTGTGAAGAAGCAGGAAGTAGAAAGGAACTCACCTTGTGGTGTAACCGGCAAGAGAGAAAGCCTTTGAGCTCCAGACTGTTTCAGAGCCTTGATAATCCATGATATGGCGTTTCATCACGGCAGCATTTAGTTTAGACGGTAGCTGCCGGGTCCCGCATGAGCTCAGACCCTCCTCTTTAAAGCTTTCTACCCAAATCAGCGCTTTAGAAACAGGAAGTGAAACAGAGGGATATGAGGCGTGGCTCGAACGATCTGTTTGGTGTTGTGAGCAAAACACTTCATCGACATGTTTTTATATTTGTATATATCTGAGTCCTGTGCTATAGCCTAAAGATAGCATGACAGGTGCCCTTTAACATGATTACAGTCCTTTCAAAATAAAAGTCCTCCCTACAGGAAACAAGTCAGGGGTTTGTCGACACGTCGATCCCACCTGACCTCCAGACTTCATCTCTCTGTATACTCGCTGGTTCACAGTAACGTGGAATACATACGGGATTGGTTTGTGGGATGTACACTACACTAAAGCGCTACGACAATGGCGTTGTGTGTCTTTGTTGTTGTTATGAATCTATTTTGGCGTTACTGAAATACAGAAGACGACACATTGAAGTCCGGTTTTACGCGGGACACAAACAGCCGCTTCTTGAGTGTCTCCCAGCTGACCTCTGGACTCCATCTCCCCGTAGACACGCTGGCTGGTTCTGTGATGCTGTGTTGTGGTCTGTTTGTGACTCGTCCACCTGACCCCTGACCCCTGACCACCTGACCCCCGAGGCCTCCAGAAATCCAATTACCCATCCTCTACCCGAACATATTCAGTAAGCATAATACAGATCTCACATAGCAGGGACCACGAAAACATCCAATCAGCACAGAGAGATGACACAGTCTCTTTCCAGCCATCTACATGAATAGCAACTTCACACACACACACACACACACACACACACACACACGCACACACACACACCACCTCCTCTACATTGCAGTCTTCAACTGTGCGATGGGTTCTTCACGTCACCAGCCTCCCCTCCCTCCCCCCTGCACAGCCTCCATATATATCCCATTATGATCATAAAATGAAACACACACACACACACACACACATCTTACCCATCTGTGCCTGAGTCGGATGTCTTTCAGAGGTGCATGGTGGAGGATCCGGGTGGAGCTGCTCGTGTTTCTGCCGCTAAGCCATAATGCTGCTGATGCCGGGGGTCTTTTCGGTGTCCTCGCGGTGTGTTTTGAGGACCAGCAGAGGGTCTGCACGGTGCTGTTTCACCCCCAGGATCGGAACCTGCAGTGGGATGTCTCTCCTCCTCCTCCTCCTCCTCTCTCTCCCTCCTCCTCCTCCCTTCAATCCGACCGCGACAGAAAGCGGAAACGCGTCGTGCGCCAAAGGGATGGAGACGGTAGAGATGGAGGGGCTCGGTTCGATCGGTGCTTTTCTCCCGTGTTTCGGTCGTGTTTACGAGCTGCAGCCTCTCGCTCTCTCCCTCTCTATCTCGCTCTCTCTCTCTGCGTGATGCCCCCCCTCTTTCTCTTCCTCTGTGACGCCTTTTCCGCTCCGAGCAAAACTAAGACCCCCCCCTTTATTCCCTGATCTCTCCTTCACCGCTTCTTCCTCATCTTCCTCCCCTCTCTCGCTTTTGATCAGACACAGCGAGCGAGCGCGCGCGCGTGTGTGTGTGTGTGCGCGTGTGGGTGTGTGTGTGTGTGTGTGTGAGAGAGAGAGAGGGGAGGAGCCTCGCCAACTCCTCCCCGTCATGCTGCTTATCAGAGGAGCACAGGGGGGATAGAGGGAGGAAATATGAGAGCGGAGGAGGGGGGGGGGTCTTTATAAAACTTGTTATAATATAATATCCACACACGCACTACCCCAGTGTGAGATGCAGTACTGCATGTCTTTAGTTGAGCATGCTTGAAATATAGAGCCAAAAGTGCTATTTTGAGATAAAGGGGGTGGGTGGGTGTGTGTAGCCTGAGGGGTGTAGCCTGAGGGGGGCGCCAGAGAATCTGGTTTTCATCATTGATATCCTCATTTATAATATCTATACACTATTGTATTTATTGCACTATGTGTTGTTATATGTTCCTAAAGTGATGTATATGTTTAATTTATAGTTTCTCGTTTTATGTACAACAGCGTATTATGAGTGTGTGTGTGTGTGTGTGTGTGTGTGTGTGTGTGTGTGTGTGTGTGTGTGGTGTGTGGGTGTGTGTGTGTGTGTGTGTGTGTGTGTATATGAACATGACGATTATTGCATTATCTAAGAATCAGAATACGTTTAATAATAATAATAATAATAATACATTTCATTTATAGCACACTTTAAAAAGCACGTCATCTCCAGGTGCTCACTACTTTATTTCAAAACGAAAGCTCCAGAAAGTAGTTGTATTTTAGGGAGGGAGCATTTTCCCCTTTCTTATAGCATCGTATTTTGACGAACTGAGAAGTTGTATAGGTTTCATTCAAAATCAGCTGTCACATTCATTACATGATGACGTTACATTACATTCATTACATCACATTACATCACATCACATTACATCACATTACATTACATTACATTACATCACATTACATCACATCACATTACATTACATTACATCACATCACATTACATTACATTACATCACATTTAGCTGACGCTTTTATCCAAAGCGACGTACAATAAGTACATTCGACCAACACAATACAAACTTGAAGAAAACAGAATCATAAACTACATCAGGTTTCATAGAGCTAGTATATAATACTATATAATATAATACTATACATATATATATGTTAGTATATAAGTGCTTTGTTAGTATATAAGTGCTTTGTTAGTAGTTCTATCCTCGAGGTGGAGTCGAGAGAGATGAGTTTTCAGTCCGGAAGGTGTGTGAGCTTTCTGCTGTCCTGATGTCAATGGGAGCTCATTCCACCATCTTGGAGCCAGGACAGCAAACCCACGTGTTTCTGCTGATGGGAACTTGGGTCCCCCTCGCAGCGAGGGTGCAGCGAGCCGTTTGGCTGATGCAGAGCGGAGTGCACGTGCTGGGGTGCACGGTTTAACCATGTCCTGGATGTAGGAAGGGCCAGATCCATTCGCAGCATGGTACGCAAGTACCAGTGTCTTGAAGTGGATTCTAGCAGTTACCGGAAGCCAGTGGAGGGAGCGGAGGAGCGGCGTGGTGTGGGAACATTCAGGAAGGTTGAGACCAGACGAGCCGCTGCATTCTGGATGAGAGAGGTCGGATGGCACATGCAGGGCAGACCAGCCAGAGGGAGCTGCAGTAGTCTAGGCGTGAGGTGACGAGAGCCTGGACCAGAACCTGCGTGGCTTTCTGGGTCAGCCGGGGACGCGTCCTCCTGTCACTCACCCCCTATAATGAAACTCTAATATCTGAGCCTTTAGAGCAGGGGTGTCAAACTCAAGGCCCGGGGGCCAAATCCGGCCCGCGACCTCATTTCATGTGGCCCGCCAGAGCTCTGAAAGAATGTAATATGTTTATTATGCGGTTACAGGCCGATTTACAGATGCACGATGTCCATAAACTACATGTCCCACAATGCATCTTACATTAGATTTTAATTTTTTTATTTAACTGTAACTTTTTTTCAGAATGTGGCTTTTCTTTTAAAATCATTTTGTGACATTCTCACTGAAGAGACTTGCACTTGTTTGCCCTAGACTTCTTCTTTCAGACGTAATTATCCATGAAGCTTTTACCCTATCCGATAATAATCCAATGCAGAGGCAATAAAGTAATATAATACATTATTTTAAATGTATAAAATATTTATATATGTATATTTATATAGTCTTAAAGTTACAACCGGCCCTTTGAGTGCAGCCACAATGCTGATGTGGCCCGTGATGACATTGAGTTTGACACCCCCTGCTCTAGACTCTATCTTCAGAGGAGGAAGGACACTTGGAGAGGACGTTTAGACTGTATCTTCAGAGGAGGAAGGACGCTTGGAGAGGACGTTTAGAGTGTATCTTAAGAGGAGGAAGGACGCTTGGAGAGGACGTTTAGAGTGTATCTTCAGAGGAGGAAGGACGCTTGGAGAGGACGTTTAGAGTGTATCTTCAGAGGAGGAAGGACGCTTGGAGAGGACGTTTAGAGTGTATCTTCAGAGGAGGAAGGACGCTTGGAGAGGACGTTTAGAGTGTATCTTCAGAGGAGGAAGGACGCTTGGAGAGGACGTTTAGAGTGTATCTTCAGAGGAGGAAGGACGCTTGGAGAGGACGTTTAGAGTGTATCTTCAGAGGAGGAAGGACGCTTGGAGAGGACGTTTAGAGTGTATCTTCAGAGGAGGAAGGACGCTTGGAGAGGACGTTTAGAGTGTATCTTCAGAGGAGGAAGGACGCTTGGAGAGGACGTTTAGAGTGTATCTTCAGAGGAGGAAGGACGCTTGGAGAGGACGTTTAGACTGTATCTTCAGAGGAGGAAGGACGCTTGGAGAGGACGTTTAGAGTGTATCTTCAGAGGAGGAAGGACGCTTGGAGAGGACGTTTATATAACCAGAGGCATGTCGATCAGAATGAATACATCACCTCCACTCTGTCTTATTGGTTTAATCGATGACACACAAGATGACGTTATTTGAATGGTCCGACGTCACGTAAAGTCGGTGAAGGTCCTGCATGTGAGTGCACTGTGAAGCAAACCCGTGACCTCCTTCCAGCTGAGGTCATCCATGCATCACTTTAAAGATCAATACTTCATCAAGCCGCTCATTACACTGGTGGGCCTACTGGGATGTTACCAGTACGTCGGCTAATAGAAACAGATCTGATGAATTATGCAGAGCAGACCCATCACTGCCCTCACTGTACGGAGCTCGCTCACACACACACACACACACACACACACACACACACCACACACACACACACACACACACACACACACACACACACCACACACACACACACACACACACACACACACACACACACACACACACCACACACACACACACACACACACACACACACACACACACACACACACACACACCACACACCACACACACACACACACACACACACACACACACACACACACACACACACACACCACACACACACACACACACCACACACACACACACACACACACACACACACACACACACACACCCTCCTGTGTAAGCCTTAATGCTGGCACAGGGTTTACATTCATGTAAATCTTCATACTTGATATTTGAATACCATGGCAACTGATTCCAACATGGAGAGAACTATGATGAACTGAAAGCCATCCGCTGGTCAAATCATATTTTACTTTAGTTAGTGTGTAGCGTCTCTACTTTAAAGAGTCCTCTCCTGCTGATGTTCAGGTGTATATCAGTATGTAGTGTCTCTACTTTAAAGAGTCCTCTCCTGCTGATGTTCAGGTGTATATCAGTATGTAGTGTCTCTACTTTAAAGAGTCCTCTCCTGCTGATGTTCAGGTGTATATCAGTATGTAGTGTCTCTACTTTAAAGAGTCCTCTCCTGCTGATGTTCAGGTGTATATCAGTATGTAGTGTCTCTACTTTAAAGAGTCCTCTCCTGCTGATGTTCAGGTGGATATCAGTATGTAGTGTCTCTACTTTAAAGAGTCCTCTCCTGCTGATGTTCAGGTGGATATCAGTATGTAGTGTCTCTACTTTAAAGAGTCCTCTCCTGATGATGTTCAGGTGTATATCAGTATGTAGTGTCTCTACTTTAAAGAGTCCTCTCCTGCTGATGTTCAGGTGGATATCAGTATGTAGTGTCTCTACTTTAAAGAGTCCTCTCCTGCTGATGTTCAGGTGGATATCAGTATGTAGTGTCTCTACTTTAAAGAGTTCTCTCTTGCTGATGTTCAGGTGGATATCAGTATGTAGTGTCTCTACTTTAAAGAGTCCTCTCCTGCTGATGTTCAGGTATATCAGTATGTAGTGTCTCTACTTTAAAGAGTCCTCTCCTGCTGATGTTCAGGTGTATATCAGTATGTAGTGTCTCTACTTTAAAGAGTCCTCTCCTGCTGATGTTCAGGTGGATATCAGTATGTAGTGTCTCTACTTTAAAGAGTCCTCTCCTGATGATGTTCAGGTGTATATCAGTATGTAGTGTCTCTACTTTAAAGAGTCCTCTCCTGCTGATGTTCAGGTGGATATCAGTATGTAGTGTCTCTACTTTAAAGAGTCCTCTCCTGCTGATGTTCAGGTGGATATCAGTATGTAGTGTCTCTACTTTAAAGAGTTCTCTCTTGCTGATGTTCAGGTGGATATCAGTATGTAGTGTCTCTACTTTAAAGAGTCCTCTCCTGCTGATGTTCAGGTGTATATCAGTATGTAGTGTCTCTACTTTAAAGAGTCCTCTCCTGCTGATGTTCAGGTGGATATCAGTATGTAGTGTCTCTACTTTAAAGAGTCCTCTCCTGCTGATGTTCAGGTGGATATCAGTATGTAGTGTCTCTACTTTAAAGAGTCCTCTCCTGATGATGTTCAGGTGTATATCAGTATGTAGTGTCTCTACTTTAAAGAGTCCTCTCCTGCTGATGTTCAGGTGGATATCAGTATGTAGTGTCTCTACTTTAAAGAGTCCTCTCCTGCTGATGTTCAGGTGGATATCAGTATGTAGTGTCTCTACTTTAAAGAGTTCTCTCTTGCTGATGTTCAGGTGGATATCAGTATGTAGTGTCTCTACTTTAAAGAGTCCTCTCCTGCTGATGTTCAGGTATATCAGTATGTAGTGTCTCTACTTTAAAGAGTCCTCTCCTGCTGATGTTCAGGTGTATATCAGTATGTAGTGTCTCTACTTTAAAGAGTCCTCTCCTGCTGATGTTCAGGTGGATATCAGTATGTAGTGTCTCTACTTTAAAGAGTCCTCTCCTGATGATGTTCAGGTGTATATCAGTATGTAGTGTCTCTACTTTAAAGAGTCCTCTCCTGCTGATGTTCAGGTGGATATCAGTATGTAGTGTCTCTACTTTAAAGAGTCCTCTCCTGCTGATGTTCAGGTGGATATCAGTATGTAGTGTCTCTACTTTAAAGAGTTCTCTCTTGCTGATGTTCAGGTGGATATCAGTATGTAGTGTCTCTACTTTAAAGAGTCCTCTCCTGCTGATGTTCAGGTGGATATCAGTATGTAGTGTCTCTACTTTAAAGAGTCCTCTCCTGCTGATGTTCAGGTGGATATCAGTATGTAGTGTCTCTACTTTAAAGAGTTCTCTCTTGCTGATGTTCAGGTGGATATCAGTATGTAGTGTCTCTACTTTAAAGAGTCCTCTCCTGCTGATGTTCAGGTATATCAGTATGTAGTGTCTCTACTTTAAAGAGTCCTCTCCTGCTGATGTTCAGGTGTATATCAGTATGTAGTGTCTCTACTTTAAAGAGTCCTCTCCTGCTGATGTTCAGGTGGATATCAGTATGTAGTGTCTCTACTTTAAAGAGTCCTCTCCTGATGATGTTCAGGTGTATATCAGTATGTAGTGTCTCTACTTTAAAGAGTCCTCTCCTGCTGATGTTCAGGTGGATATCAGTATGTAGTGTCTCTACTTTAAAGAGTCCTCTCCTGCTGATGTTCAGGTGGATATCAGTATGTAGTGTCTCTACTTTAAAGAGTTCTCTCTGCTGATGTTCAGGTGGATATCAGTATGTAGTGTCTCTACTTTAAAGAGTCCTCTCCTGCTGATGTTCAGGTGGATATCAGTATGTAGTGTCTCTACTTTAAAGAGTCCTCTCCTGCTGATGTTCAGGTGGATATCAGTATGTAGTGTCTCTACTTTAAAGAGTCCTCTCCTGCTGATGTTCAGGTGGATATCAGTATGTAGTGTCTCTACTTTAAAGAGTCCTCTCCTGCTGATGTTCAGGTGGATATCAGTATGTAGTGTCTCTACTTTAAAGAGTTCTCTCTTGCTGATGTTCAGGTGTATATCAGTATGTAGTGTCTCTACTTTAAAGAGTCCTCTCCTGCTGATGTTCAGGTGGATATCAGTATGTAGTGTCTCTACTTTAAAGAGTCCTCTCCTGCTGATGTTCAGGTGGATATCAGTGTGTAGTGTCTCTACTTTAAAGAGTCCTCTCCTGCTGATGTTCAGGTGGATATCAGTATGTAGTGTCTCTACTTTAAAGAGTCCTCTCTTGCTGATGTTCAGGTGGATATCAGTATGTAGTGTCTCTACTTTAAAGAGTCCTCTCCTGCTGATGTTCAGGTGGATATCAGTATGTAGTGTCCCAATGTGCGATCTGTAAAACCACATTTTCAATTATGTCAGAACATTTTGAAAATGGTTCCAAAATGTCTTGGAGTCCACTTCAAGTTGGTCTTTTAGCTGCAGTTCACAAACCAAACCTTTTCAGTGACAAATTAAGGTTGTATTTACTTTATTATATCAGCTATTATTATCATCATCTCTTAGCCTGAATACATCAGAGCAAGAGTAAATACCAACGGGAGAAACCTGTATGCTACAAAAAGGTCAAATTGTAAACGATTATCGAAGACCGCCAGCTTCTGTCTCCACGTATGAAACCCTAACTCCTCAAAAGCCTACACGAAAATGGAAAAGTTTTCAACATGAATCTCATTTTCCAGGAAGTGTGCACACACACACACACACACACACACCACACACCACACACCACACACACACACAGAGAATGTAAAATATTCAGCTAAAGAGCCTTCTCTGATCACACTGGAGATAAGAAGGACTTTTATCCGAGTCCAGACCATCTGAACCGGTGCCGTCGGAGTCAGATTTCAACTCAACGACCACCGAGCTTCCCTCAGATAAAATTCCAGAGTGACGGGAGAGAAACGTGGAGACAGACTCAAGGCAAGGTCAAAGAGTCTGTGAGAATAAAAGGCAAGGACACGAAACCAAAACATGGACCAAACAGAGAACTGGACACAGCGTTGGAGGCGGGGCCGCGATTATTACTATGAAGGTTGCTCAGTGCTTGAAGCCTAAAGAGCTCGACTTCCAGGTAAGAAATGACCCGTACCTTCTGAATGTATGACACCATCGAGCAGGGGTGTCAAACTCAATTCATTGCGGGCCACATCAGCATTATGGTTGCACTCAAAGGGCCGGTTGTAACTATATAAAATATATATAAATATATAATATATATAAAATAATGTGTTATATTACATTATTGCCTCTGAATTGGATTATTATCGGATAGGATAATGACTTAGTAATTAACTACGTCTGAAAGCAAATAATTGCAAGTCTCTTCAGTGCGCATGTCACAAAACGAGATGCATTGTGGGACATGTAGTTTATGGGCAACCTGATTCTGTAAAGCGGCATTCAATCGTATAATAAACGTATTACATTCTTTGCAAGCTCTTGCAGGGCCACATAAAATGAAGTTGCGGTCCGGATGTGGCCCCCGGGCCTTGAGTTTGACACCCCTGCCATCGAGTAAGTAAGCACATTAGTGTTTCTTTCACATGTCGAAAGTACTTCTTATTCAGTTAGGTTGCTAACAAGAGTCTAAATGAGACGACTAAACTAAGGTGACCAGATTTTCAAAATTAAAACCGGGGACATTTTGAGTTTTGCGGTCAATATATCACATATCCAATGTTCTTCACTGTTAAAGAAAAAAGGGGGACAATTCTGGTTTAATGTAATTCGAACATTTGGATACAAACAGAAGGACGACAGCTCACATATGAGACTTCAAAGGTCTTTTATTTTGAAACTGTACATCAGATTGTCCTGATTCTCTCTGAGTGACTAGATGAGGGTGTCCTGCTATCACCCTGGAGTGAATTAAGTATTTGATTGACTTCGAATGACTCTTTGATTATGGACGGGTTTCCATTAAATAATAATCAAAATATAGATGGACAATAAATCTAAATTTGAGATTTTAAACAGCATACATTTTAAATTGTGCTTCAGAAAGTAATGTTATGTTTAGGAGTGTTGTGAGATGGTGTCAACATCAATTGAAATTAGTCACCCAGTGGAAATGTCAGATATGTCTTCATAACTGTATCCTTACATTTTACATTCACTCAGTTATAATGTGGGAGTTATACGTAGTTTGTTTTAAAGTATTATTGATCACATTATATAGTACATATTTCTTAATTTAAGCTCCAGTATATATGAATATGTTTGGTGTGTTTTTTAGGTATATTTGTTATTGACCGAGTAAACGCTTTTATTTTGAAGGCAGTTTTTACAGGCCTCTACCGTAATGTATAGGATATTCGCGCACCGCAATACAACGTGCGGGCTGGCTTGATTGTGTTTTCCGAAGTGGGGGCTGGCTCCACCGCAGTCTGTGTCCTGACATGAAACGTTTTATTTCACCTTGCTATGTGTTTTTAACGTATATTAAAAAACGGTCCCCAGAAAACGGGGGACATCTGGTCACCCTAGAGTCTAGACTAAACACCAGCGAGCTCAACATCAGCTTAGCGGTGGTGACGTGAAGTCATGTGACCGTGCTGTAGTTCCTTTATAGCCCAACATTAGCCTCCTTTAGCTTAGCGGTGGTGACGTGAAGTCATGTGACCGTGCTGTAGTTCCTTTATAGCCCAACATTAGCCTCCTTTAGCTTAGCGGTGGTGACGTGAAGTCATGTGACCGTGCTGTTGTTCCTTTATAGCGCAACATTAGCCTCCTTTAGCTTAGCGGTGGTGACGTGAAGTCATGTGACCGTGCTGTAGTTCCTTTATAGCCCAACATTAGCCTCCTTTAGCTTAGCGGTGGTGACGTGAAGTCATGTGACCGTGCTGTAGTTCCTTTATAGCCCGACATTAGCCTCCTTTAGCTTAGCGGTGGTGACGTGAAGTCATGTGACCGTGCTGTAGTTCCTTTATAGCCCAACATTAGCCACCTTTAGCTTAGCGGTGGTGACGTGAAGTCATGTGACCGTGCTGTAGTTCCTTTATATCCCAACATTAGCATTTTACTTCAGAAAACATAAAGTGATGTTAATCGAGATTATCCTCCTGAACTTAATGTGTAAATACCAACATCTGACCAATGCAGTCATTTGATTTAGTTGTAGTTAGATAGACCAATATTACGCGATCAATAAATACCACCACAAAACGGCTAGCTCAAGTTAGCATTAAGAAAATAAGCAGCCTAACTCCGTCCTAAATCAAACAAATCATAAAAATAGCACCTTAAGAAAGGAAATCATGTCCAAATGAGAAACAAAGCACCTTTTCTGTTATTGTGCTAAAGCTAACTGCCTCCAGCTATATTCAACACACATGATCATGACATGAATATATATTAAATGTCATTTGCCTAAAAAAGCTCATCAGTGTTTCCCAAAAGACTCTTCCTTTAACACAATAGCCTCATCCCAATACCCCTCCTCCTTTCCCTCGTTCGCGTCCCTTCCTTGCGTCTTCGCTCCGCCTCCGTAAGATGTGAGCGAGAGACACGAGGAGGTGGCGCGAGGACAGCGGAGTCCTCAGGTATTCATTGGGATGTCCTCGTTCACTCAAACGTCACTTTTAAACGACCCTCATCAGGGTTAACTGAAGAACCTTTAGAACCGGGCCCATTTGTTGTTAAATATTTATTTAAATGAATGAATCTTTCTCTTGTTAGTCAAGGAATTCAATGTATGATGGTTGGTCCTGCTTTTGTGTTCCGTTTTGGTGTAAAATGTAGCCTACATTTAAATACAAATATAATTATAGTAATGTGAAAGCCTTTTAGAAATGAATTGCACGTAATAATTCCCACGGAGCTGTGAGCACTTATACATTTATGTGACGCTTTTCCACTCATCTTCCAGTTGTCGGTTTTCCTCTGTTGAAATGGACCAGCTGTGAAGGTGGGGGCGGGGCTTTATATACGCGAGTAGTGAAAACACTTCCGCGTAGTCTGCTCGCATGTATCCTTCCGCACCCCTCCTCCCTTCACCCCTCCTCGACTCCTCCGTGTGCATTCCAGGGCTGAAGTCGAATAGTCCATTTAGCTCAGGAACCTTCCTAAAGGAGTGAAATGACCCGGAAGTCCCTCAGTGGCAGCCATGATAAATGCCGTTCGAATTCTCTAGAATGATGAGAATGAAAGGAAAGGAGGTTTCAAACTTCCTTTATAACCTCCTTTAGCTTAGGAACCACTGGACCTCCCTAACCGACAGGAGAAGCGAAAATGCTGCCCCACAATGCCTT
This sequence comes from Champsocephalus gunnari, assembly GCA_036324595.1. Taxonomy (NCBI): domain Eukaryota; kingdom Metazoa; phylum Chordata; class Actinopteri; order Perciformes; family Channichthyidae; genus Champsocephalus; species Champsocephalus gunnari. The sequence goes on along the minus strand of CM070432.1, from coordinate 2,573,057 downwards.
GCAGCCGCAGCATTTGCCGTCACTTAACAGTCGGCCGTTCACGGAAACAACCGATTATGACCGAGAAATTATATCATGAAAGTTACGGTGCTTATTAAGCATTTTAAAACATAGGTGGTAAGTTACAAAGTGCTTTGTTCTGAACGTTCATCAATATTATAATCAAAGAGAGAAATATGAACGTTAGTTTTTACTGAAATGATCAAATAAAGTCAACATTTCAGTCTTTCACTGAGCTGTGTGGAGTTTGTTCAACTTCTAAAAGATGTTTGAATGGTGATATACACAGTGATAGATGTTAAGGACTAACGTTTATAATAAATACATCTGTATTGATTTAAGATCTTTAGTTCATCAATCATACGTATTGGGATCATTGGTATTAATGTGGACCGGAGGGAGAGGGTGACGAGCATGAGTTTCACTTTCCTTTTTATTCAGTCCAGCTTTGGTCCTGAAGAATATGTTTCTCTGTTGTCCACGTTCATAAAGCAAAGCAGCAGCATCAGAGCACGGTGCAGAGTCTCCAGATGAGTTCACAGCAGTCCCTCGTTCTTATTGAACATCCATGTTGTAGTCCGCTGTATAGAAAACTGTGGTTTCCATGGTTTCCCCACAGCAGCAGACGCACACAATGACGTCCGCTGGCGCATCATAAACGCGTCGGATAGTGAAAGTGCATTCTGATTCTCTAAGGTACCGCAGTCTCTTCTCCTAAGTCCTTTTGAATTCTCCTATCCACTATCCCTTAACCCCGTGACGTTTCACTCAGAGGTCAAGGAATAGACGATAGGGTTAGAACTTAGGAGCTGATTTTTAAACTATCCGACTGCAGCCCAGCTATTGGGACGTCCTTCAAAATGGCGTGTCTTGATCGATTTCCGGGTCAAGTCCCGAGGAGGGGAAGAGAGGAGTCGAGGAGGGTGTTTATGGGCATGCCTCACTTTTCTATACACTTCCTCAGGGCCGTTTCTAGCTTTTTGGGGGCCCTATGCAAGATGCTGTTTGGGGGCCCTAATTTTTACAGTTGTCTAACTACAATGGGGGGATTCCGAAGCCTTCAAGATGATCAGCATCAGCACGATGCACCCGCAATTGTTCTGCTCTCCCTTTTCGCTTGGCCTTCGCCTTCGCCATTTCTAACTCGAACTTCTTTTTTTTCTCGAAAAAAAAGGCAGTTTGGCTTCAACGGCCGGCTCACCTCCTGGGGGCGTGATGTAATGATGCACACCGAGCGGCCCAAAGGGGGAGGTGATTAAAGATTTGATTGGGCCGGCCCAGTGTCAATTACTAAAAACATTTAAACAGAGGGCCAGTCTCCCCGTCTTATGGGCCGGGACTTCAGAAAAAAAAATAAATGACGTGTCGGCCCAAAAGGCACGTCGGCCCACGGGAAAATGCCCGGTATGCCAGACGGCCAGTCCAGCCCTGCCTGTGTACATATGTACAGTGGGGCAAAAAAGTATTTAGTCAGCCACCAATTGTGCAAGTTCTCCCACTTAAAAAGATGAGAGAGGCCTGTAATGTGCATCCTAGGTACACTTCAACTATGAGAGACAGAATGAGAAGAAAAAAAATCCAGACAATTACATTGTCTGATTTTTAAAGAATTTATTTGCAAATTATGGTGGAAAATAATTTGGTCAATAACAAAAGTTAATCTCAATACTTTGTTATATACCCTTTGTTGGAAATGACAGAGGGCACACGTTTCCTGTAAGTCTTCACGAGGTTTTCACTGTTGCTGGTATTTTGGCCCATTCCTCCATGCAGATCTCCTCTAGAGCACTGATGCTTTGGGGCTGTCACAGACTTTCAACTCGCTCCAAAGATTGTCTCTGGGGTTGAGATCTGGAGACTGGCTAGGCCACTCCAGGACCTTGAAATGCTTCTTACGAAGCCACTCCTTCATTGCCCGGGCAGTGTGTTTGGGATCATTGTCATGCTGAAAGACCCAGCCACGTTTCATCTTCAATGCCCTTGCTGATGGAAGGAGGTTGTCACTCAAAATCTCACGATACATGGCCCCATTCATTCTTTCCTTTACACGGATCAGTCGTCCTGGTCCCTTTGCAGAAAGCCCCAAAGCATGATGGTCCCACCCCCATGTTTCACAGCAGGTGTTCTTTGGATGCAACTCAGCCTTCTTTCTCCTCCAAACACGTCTCGTTGAGTTTTTACCAAAAAGTTCTATTTTGGTTTCATCTGACCATCTGACATTCTCCCAATCCTCTTCTGGATCATCTAAATGCTCTCTAGCAGACTTCAGACGGGCCTGGACATGTACTGGCTTAAGCAGGGGGACACGTCTGGCACTGCAGGACTTGAGTCCCTGGCGGCGTAGTGTGTTACTGATGGTAGCCTTTGTTACTTTGTCCCAGCTCTCTGCAGGTCATGGACTCGGTCCCCCCGTGTGGTTCTGGATCTTTGCTCACCGTTCTTGTGATCATTTTGACCCCACGGGGTGAGACCTTGCGTGGAGCCCCATATCGAGGGAGATTATCAGTGGTCTTGTATGTCTTCCATTTTCTAATAATTGCTCCCACAGTTGATTTCTTCACACCAAGCTGCTTACCTATTTCAGATTCAGTCTTCCCAGCCTGGTGCAGGTCTACATGTTGTTTCTGGTGTCCTTTGACAGCTCTTTGGTCTTGGCCATAGTGGAGTTTGGAGTGTGACTGTTTGAGGTTGTGGACAGGTGTCTTTTATACTGATAACGAGTTCAAACAGGTTCCATTAATACAGTTAACGAGTGGAGGACAGAGGAGGCTCTTAGAGAATTAGTTACAGGTCTGTGAGAGCCAGACATCTTGTTTGTTTGTAGGTGACCAAATACTTATTTTACAGAGGATTTTACCAATTCATTCATTAAAAATCCTACAATGTGATTTCCTGGATTCTTTCCCCCATTCTGTCTCATAGTTGAAGTGTACCTAGGATGGACATTACAGGCCTCTCATCTTTTTAAGTGGGAGAACTTGCACAATTGGTGGCTGACTAAATACTTTTTTGCCCCACTTATTTATATATAGTATTTTCATTTCCCCAAAAAAGATAGTTGAAACAGCTATTGACATGTGCAGAAAATGACCCTATATCTAGTTTTCGTATATATATATATATATATATATATATATATGCATTTATTGTTGGGCCCTATGCATAGTCCGCCTATAGGAAGAAACGGCCCTGCACTTCCTTATCAAATCTCTTATTTATCAAACAGTTCCCATGACCTTTGCTGTACATTCAAAGGGTGAGAGATTATTGCTAATATGCATATATTACTTCCTGTTGGTGTTAAAGACGATACTTTAATACATCTAAAAGCTCGTGTAAGGAAGCTGCAGGTGAACAAATGTCTGGACAAAAAACCAAACAATGACTTCTTCGTAAGAGAAATGACTCATTACAGCCCCTTAAACAAACAAATCTTTCCAATTTAATCTCAGACACAGACATTTCTTTTCACATAAGTGATAATAACTTGTGAACTTACCTTTAAATCTGTCTCGTGTTCTCCCCTGATCCTCCCAGGTGAGAAGCAGCAGGTGAGGCTGAAACAACATCAACTCACCTGTGTGAACCTGAACAAATCCTCCTGCTGAGATTGGTTAATCTTTAACTCTGATCCAATTCCTCATTAGCAGAGGTGGGAAGTAGTGGAGTACAAATACTTAGTTGCTGTACTCAAGTTCATTTTTCAGGTATCAGTACTTTACTCCACTACTTTTTACTTTCTACTTCTTACATGTTGAACTCAAATACCTGTACTTTCTACTTCTCACATGTTGAACTCAAATACTTGTACTTTCTACTTCTCACATGTTGAACTCAAATACCTGTACTTTCTACTTCTTACATGTTGAACTCAAATACCTGTACTTTCTACTTCTTACATGTTGAACTCAAATACCTGTACTTTCTACTTCTCACATGTTGAACTCAAATACCTGTACTTTCTACTTCTCACATGTTGAACTCAAATACCTGTACTTTCTACTTCTTACATGTTGAACTCAAATACCTGTACTTTCTACTTCTTACATGTTGAACTCAAATACCTGTACTTTCTACTTCTCACATGTTGAACTCAAATACCTGTACTTTCTACTTCTTACATGTTGAACTCAAATACCTGTACTTTCTACTTCTCACATGTTGAACTCAAATACATGTACTTTCTACTTCTTACATGTTGAACTCAAATACCTGTACTTTCTACTTCTTACATGTTGAACACAAATACCTGTACTTTCTACTTCTTACATGTTGAACACAAATACATGTACTTTCTACTTCTCACATGTTGAACTCAAATACATGTACTTTCTACTTCTTACATGTTGAACTCAAATACCTGTACTTTCTACTTCTTACATGTTGAACTCAAATACCTGTACTTTCTACTTCTCACATGTTGAACCCAAATACCTGTACTTTCTACTTCTTACATGTTGAACTCAAATACCTGTACTTTCTACTTCTTACATGTTGAACACAAATACCTGTACTTTCTACTACTTACATGTTGAACTCAAATACCTGTACTTTCTACTTCTCACATGTTGAACCCAAATACCTGTACTTTCTACTTCTTACATGTTGAACTCAAATACCTGTACTTTCTACTTCTTACATGTTGAACACAAATACCTGTACTTTCTACTACTTACATGTTGAACTCAAATACCTGTACTTTCTACTTCTCACATGTTGAACTCAAATACCTGTACTTTCTACTTCTTACATGTTGAACCCAAATACCTGTACTTTCTACTTCTTACATGTTGAACACAAATACCTGTACTTTCTACTTCTTACATGTTGAACTCAAATACCTGTACTTTCTACTTCTTACATGTTGAACCCAAATACCTGTACTTTCTACTTCTTACATGTTGGACACAAATACCTGTACTTTCTACTTCTCTCATGTTGAACTCAAATACCTGTACTTTCTACTTCTTACATGTTGAACCCAAATACCTGTACTTTCTACTTCTTACATGTTGAACTCAAATACCTGTACTTTCTACTTCTTACATGTTGTGACGAAGGGAACTTCGTCACTATGGACTGACGGCTTCAGGCCGGGTAATAGGGCACTTTATTAGCGTGATTGTGTATGTTGTCTGTGGCTGATGACGGTGTGCACCTGGTGTCCTGTGTTGTCTCCTCCCCCCTCACCTGTGTCTGGTTGTGCTGATTGGAGTGGGTGTATTTAGGCTAGGTCTCTCTGTCTGTTGAGAGGGCTGGGTGTGTGTGTGAGATCCTTGTGGCTGCAGGATGTGGACAAAGGGAACAGCAGGATTGATTGAGGCTGTGAAATGTGTGCCCATGTTTTTAATAAATGCCCACGTCGGGTTATATTTTTGGACGTTCTGCCTCTCCCTCTGCCTCCTTGCTTGGTCTGGGCCGTTCAACGGTCAGCTTCACACATGTTGAACTCAAATACCTGTACTTTCTACTTCTTACATGTTGAACTCAAATACCTGTACTTTCTACTTCTTACATGTTGAACTCAAATACCTGTACTTTCTACTTCTCTTATGTTGAACTCAAATACCTGTACTTTCTACTTCTTACATGTTGAACTCAAATACCTGTACTTTCTACTTCTTACATGTTGAACTCAAATACCTGTACTTTCTACTTCTTACATGTTGAACCCAAATGCCTGTACTTTCTACTTCTCACATGTTGAACACAAATACCTGTACTTTCTACTTCTCACATGTTAAACTCAAATACCTGTACTTTCTACTTCTTACATGTTGAACTCAAATACCTGTACTGTCTACATGTTGAACTCAAATACCTGTACTTTCTACTTCTTACATGTTGAACTCAAATACCTGTACTTTCTACTTCTCTTATGTTGAACTCAAATACCTGTACTTTCTACTTCTTACATGTTGAACTCAAATACCTGTACTTTCTACTTCTCTTATGTTGAACTCAAATACCTGTACTTTCTACTTCTTACATGTTGAACTCAAATACCTGTACTTTCTACTTCTTACATGTTGAACTCAAATACCTGTACTTTCTACTTCTTACATGTTGAACTCAAATACCTGTACTTTCTACTTCTTACATGTTGAACCCAAATGCCTGTACTTTCTACTTCTCACATGTTGAACACAAATACCTGTACTTTCTACTTCTCACATGTTGAACTCAAATACCTGTACTTTCGACTTCTTACATGTTGAACTCAAATACCTGTACTTTCTACTTCTTACATGTTGAACTCAAATACCTGTACTTTCTACTTCTCTTATGTTGAACTCAAATACCTGTACTTTCTACTTCTTACATGTTGAACCCAAATACCTGTACTTTCTACTTCTTACATGTTGAACTCAAATACCTGTACTTACTACTTCTTACATGTTGAACTCAAATACCTGTACTTTCTACTTCTTACATGTTGAACTCAAATACCTGTACTTTCTACTTCTTACATGTTGAACTCAAATACCTTTACTTTCTACTTCTTACATGTTGAACTCAAATACCTGTACTTTCTACTTCTTACATGTTGAACACAAATACCTGTACTTTCTACTTCTTACATGTTGAACTCAAATACCTGTACTTTCTACTTCTTACATGTTAAACTCAAATACCTGTACTTTCTACTTCTTACATGTTAAACTCAAATACCTGTACTTTCTACTTCTTACATGTTGAACACAAATACCTGTACTTTCTACTTCTTACATGTTGAACACAAATACCTGTACTTTCTACTTCTTACATGTTGAACCCAAATACCTGTACTTTCTACTTCTCACATGTTGAACCCAAATACCTGTACTTTCTACTTCTTACATGTTGAACCCAAATACCTGTACTTTCTACTTCTTACATGTTGAACTCAAATACCTGTACTTTCTACTTCTTACATGTTGTGACGAAGGGAACTTCGTCACTATGGACTGACGGCTTCAGGCCGGGTAATAGGACACTTTATTAGCGTGATTGTGTATGTTGTCTGTGGCTGATGACGGCGTGCACCTGGTGTCCTGTGTTGTCTCCTCCCCCCTCACCTGTGTCTGGTTGTGCTGATTGGAGTGGGTGTATTTAGGCTAGGTCTCTCTGTCTGTTGAGAGGGCTGGGTGTGTGTGTGAGATCCTTGTGGCTGCAGGATGTGGACAAAGGGAACAGCAGGATTGATTGAGGCTGTGAAATGTGTGCCCATGTTTTTAATAAATGCCCACGTCGGGTTATATTTTTGGACGTTCTGCCTCTGCCTCCTTGCTTGGTCTGGGCCGTTCAACGGTCAGCTTCACACATGTTGAACTCAAATACCTGTACTTTCTACTTCTTACATGTTGAACTCAAATACCTGTACTTTCTACTTCTCTCATGTTGAACTCAAATACCTGTACTTTCTACTTCTTACATGTTGAACTCAAATACCTGTACTTTCTACTTCTCTCATGTTGAACTCAAATACCTGTACTTTCTACTTCTTACATGTTGAACTCAAATACCTGTACTTTCTACTTCTCTTATGTTGAACTCAAATACCTGTACTTTCTACTTCTTACATGTTGAACTCAAATACCTGTACTTTCTACTTCTTACATGTTGAACTCAAATACCTGTACTTTCTACTTCTTTTATGTTGAACTCAAATACCTGTACTTTCTACTTCTTACATGTTGAACTCAAATACCTGTACTTTCTACTTCTTACATGTTGAACCCAAATGCCTGTACTTTCTACTTCTCACATGTTGAACACAAATACCTGTACTTTCTACTTCTTACATGTTAAACTCAAATACCTGTACTTTCTACTTCTTACATGTTGAACTCAAATACCTGTACTTTCTACTTCTTACATGTTGAACTCAAATACCTGAACTTTCTACTTCTTACATGTTGAACTCAAATACCTGTACTTTCTACTTCTCTTATGTTGAACTCAAATACCTGTACTTTCTACTTCTTACATGTTGAACTCAAATACCTGTACTTTCTACTTCTTACATGTTGAACCCAAATGCCTGTACTTTCTACTTCTCACATGTTGAACACAAATACCTGTACTTTCTACTTCTTACATGTTAAACTCAAATACCTGTACTTTCTACTTCTTACATGTTGAACTCAAATACCTGTACTTTCTACTTCTTACATGTTGAACTCAAATACCTGTACTTTCTACTTCTTACATGTTGAACCCAAATACCTGTACTTTCTACTTCTTACATGTTGAACACAAATACCTGTACTTTCTACTTCTCACGTGTTGAACTCAAATACCTGTACTTTCTACTTCTCACATGTTGAACTCAAATACCTGTACTTTCTACTTCTTACATGTTGAACTCAAATACCTGTACTTTCTACTTCTCACATGTTGAACTCAAATACCTGTACTTTCTACTTCTCTCATGTTGAGTATTTTTAAACACGAGTATCTGTACTTCTACTTGAGTACAGGACGTGTGTATTTTTGCCCTCTCTGATCACAATACATATTATTTTCAAGCGTTTGTCGACAGCTCTATTAAAAACCTAAACTCTAACAGACGGAAATAAATCAGTTTGAAAGCTTTCAATGAAGGATTACTCTTTAACTCTGATCCAATGAATCATAATAAAGGAAGACGTCAGATTTTACCCAGCGACAGTTTGCTTCCTTCTTGTTTTGATATGAAAGGGATTACTCTGCAGGAGGAGATGGGATAGGATTTGCATGGCGTTGCACAACATGTCTCGGTGTCATGGTGAATAATCCTGCACGCATCAGGATCAGCTGCGAAAAGTCAAAGAGAGCGCGAACATGAAGAGACCGGTTGGTGTTGGAAGATATATTCTTTGATGGATTCACGTGGCTCCACATTGCCCTCTGATGGACTGACACACACAACAACACACGGCTGAGGAGAGCACACGTGGGCTGGGTACTTCTACTTTTACTCAAGTACAAGATCTGGGTACTTCTACTTTTACTCAAGTACAAGATCTGAGTACTTCTACTTTTACTCAAGTACAAGATCTGAGTACTTCTAGTTTTACTGAAGTACAAGATCTGAGAACTTCTATTTTTATTCAAGTATACAAGATATGAGTACTTCTACTTTTACTCAAGTACAAGATCCGAGTACTTCTACTTTTACTCAAGTACAAGATCCGAGTACTTCTACTTTTACTCAAGTACAAGATCCGAGTACTTCTACTTGTACTCAAGTACAAGACCTGAGTACTTCTACTTGTACTCAAGTACAAGATCTGAGTACTTCTACTTTTACTCAAGTACAAGATCTGAGTACTTCTACTTTTACTGAAGTACAAGATCTGAGTACTTCTACTTTTACTCAAGTACAAGATCTGAGTACTTCTACTTTTACTCAAGTACAAGATCTGAGTACTTCTACTTTTACTCAAGTACAAGATCTGAGTATTTCTACTTTTACTCAAGTACAAGATCTGAGTACTTCTACTTTTACTCAAGTACAAGATCTGAGTACTTCTACTTGTACTGTGCTTGTATTATGGAAGCAAACGTGGCAATGAGATTCATTTGCGTTCATATTTCTCTCAGGTTTCCATAGCGATAATGCTAATGCTAATGCTAATGCTAATGTTAGTAATGTCAATGCTTCGTCCACAGCTCTATTAAAACCTAAACTCTAATGGACCCGAAGAAAACCGCTTTAAAGCTTCAAAGGAGGTCAAGAGGATGCACTGTCTGGTATCTGCACTTCAATAAGACAAGTTCATTAAAAAAGCTCCAGGCATGACTCTTCTTTAATGCGGTGCAATGAAAGAGACGCTTCTCTCAACTATTATTAAAACATAAATGTGACAATTTGGTGAAAATCAAGACATAAAACTGGCATTTTTCACAAGTTCTCAGATCCAATGTCACCGTAACAACGAGGCGATCGAGTCTTTTTGGGTTAAACTTTCATTACAAATAAAAAAGTACTTCAGAAACACATCCATAGAGTCCTTATAAGGCCTTGCAGTACATTGTGTCATCGGATTACTTTTTGCAGATACATGTTTACAATCTGGAGTTTTCACAATCACTAATAACCGGCATCTAAAACAGAAACATTTATTCACCAGTTCCTCCCAGTCTCATGGTGGTTATTGGCCCACTGGTTCCATGTGTCCTCGTGCACTTTAGTCCTTTACAATCCACGTGCCAGGAAGCCGTTTCTTTGCATCTTGTTTCCTCCAAATCCTCTTCACGGTAAAATTAACGTTCCACGCACACGCGATATTCAACGTAATATGTTTTAAAAAGGTTAAAAAAAAAGGGGAAATGGCTTAAATTGCTTTGAGTTTCTTCCATGCATGGTGACTGACAGAGAGGTGCAGGAATGAGTCCTAAAACCTCGGAATTAGTCCGTTTTTCTGCATTTTGGTTCGCTTATCACAAAGTCAATGGGTTTCTGGATGTGTTTTTGGTTAGAAGCCTCAAATAATGTCTTAAAAACGGGACGACGAAGAAATACCACATCCCTGCACCTCTCTATTAAGGGTGATGAATACAAAATCTGAAGTGAGAATGAAAAATGTTCTGTTGCATCTCCTTCCCGTTAGGAAAGTAATTTTTTCCACATTAAAAGCGTTTCGTCGCTCATCCCAACCGCCGTTTTAAAGTCTTTTTTTCAAACCGTGTCTCGAGAACACAGTCCGTCTCTTTGCTTCTGGAGTCCTCCTCACGGTGAAACTATTTAACGCTCCACGAACAGAGATATTTTACATATTATTCAGCGGTACAAGTGAAATGGCTTGAATTGCTTTGAGTTTCTTCCATGCGTGTTGGTGACTGACAGAGAGGTGCAGGAATGAGTCCTAAAACATTAGTCAGTTTTTTTTGCATTTTGGTTCGCTTACCACAAAGTCAATGGGTTTCTGGATGTGTTTTTGGTTAGAAGCCTCAAATAATGTCTTAAAAAACTGAGTGTCTAAATGAGACGACGAAGAAATACCACATCCTGCACCTCTCTATTAAGTGTGATGAATACAAAATCTGAAGTGAGAATGAAAAATGTTCTGTTGCATCTCCATCCCCTTCCCGTTACATTAAAAGCGTTTCATCGCTCATCCCAACCCCCGTTTTAAAGTCTTTTTTTCAAACCGTGTCCCGAGAACTCTGAAGTCTGTCTCTTTGTATCTCCCCTTCCTCCTCCTCCTCCTTCCCATTAGGACACTCATTTGTTACACATTAAAGGCGTCTCATCGCTCATCCCAACCCCCGGTTTAAAATATTAGTCTTTTTTTTCAATCCGTGTCCCAAGAACTCTGAAGTTTGTCTCTTTGTATCTCCCTCTTCTTCCACCTGTTACTCTTCATCTTCATCCCCTTCCTCTTCCTCCTCGGGACACTTATTTGTGAGACGGGGAGAGTTCCTCCGTACATCGTACATAAAAAGAAAAACATTAAAAGCATATTCATCGGTCATCCCAACCCCCGTTTAAAATCGCTCATCCCAACCCCCGTTTAAAATCGCTCATCCCAACCCCCACTTTAAAATATTAGTCTTTTTTTTCAATCCGTGTCCCAAGAACTCTGAAGTCTGTCTCTTTGTATCTCCCCTCTTCTTCCACCTCTTACTCTTCATCCCCTTCCTCCTCAGGACACTTATTTGTGAGACGGGGAGAGTTCCTCCGTACGTCGTACATAAAAAGAAAAACTTTAAAAGCATATTCATCGGTCATCCCAACCCCTGTTTAAAATCGCTCATTCCAACCCCTGCTTTAAAATATTAGTCTTTTTTTTCAATCCGTGTCCCAGAGAACAGTCTGTATCTCCCCTCTTCTTCCTCCTCTTCCTCCTCCTCACTGGGGTCCCATTCCCCCCCCCTCGCTGTGGTCGCTCCCCCACAGCCGGTAGAACTGGGTGAAGTCCACGTACGGAGGGACCCTCCCCGTCTCATCGGGCTGAGCCGCCTGACTGCCTCTCTGCCGGAAGAGGCTGCCGTCCCCCGAGCTGGAGCTGGAGCTCTGGGTCTGAGTGTTGGTGGACTGGAGGGTGGCTGTGGGACTCTGATTGCTGGGGAGGAAGAGGAGGGAGGAAGAGGAGGGGAGAGGGAGAGGGAGAGGAGGAGGGGGGGAGGTGGGGAAGGAGAACATGGAGGTGGAGATGGGGAGCGGAGAGAAGACAGGGGAGAAAGGGAGTTCAATTATAGGCTGCATGATGTCAACAGAGGAGTGAAGGGTGGGGGGGGGAAACGAGCTGGAGGAGGAAGGACGAAGAGGAGAAGACATGAAGACGGAGGAAAACCAGGAGAATAACGGAGGGAGAAGTCGTGGCCAACGGGAAACGGTAAGGAGAAGGGAATAAGTGAGAGAAACAAGAAAGAAAAGGGGAATTACAGAGAGTAAAACAAGAACATGTAAAATCAGAAACGAAAACAGTGGCAGTACATGTAGAAGAAAACAGAAAAATAAATGGAGAGGAAAACGGGAAATGGTTAGGTCAAAGGGGGAAACGGAGAGGAGGACGGAAATACAGAGAAGATATAAAAACTGAGGAAAACCAAGAGAACAACGGAGGAAGACGTCGTGGAAATTGGGAAATGGTAAGGAGAAGGGATAAGTGAGAGAAACAGGAAAGAAACAGTAGAAGAAAGGAAAAGGTAGAGGAGAAAGGAAAGGAAAAGGTAGAGGAGCAAGGGAAGGAAAAGGTAGAGAGGAAAGGAAAGGAAAAGGTAGAGAGGAAAGGAATAGGTAGAGGAGAAAGGAAAGGAAAAGGTAGAGGAGAAAGGAAAGGAAAAGGTAGAGAGGAAAGGAAAGGAAAAGTTAGAGGAGAAAGGAAAGGAAAAGGTAGAGAGGAAAGGAAAAGGTAGAGGAGAAAGGAAAGGAAAAGGTAGAGGAGAGAGGAAAGGAAAAGGTAGAGGAGAAAGGAAAGGAAAAGGTAGAGGAGAAAGGAAAGGAAAAGGTAGAGGAGAAAGGAAAGGAAAAGGTGGAGGAGAAAGGAAAGGAAAAGGTAGAGGAGAAAGGAAAGGAAAAGGTAGAGAGGAAAGGAAAGGAAAAGGTAGAGAGGAAAGGAGAGGAAAACAGGTAGAGAGGAAAGGAAAGGAAAAGGTAGAGAGGAAAGGAAAGGAAAAGGTAGAGGAGAGAGGAAAGGAAAAGGTAGAGGAGAAAGGAAAGGAAAAGGTAGAGGAGAGAGGAAAGGAAAAGGTAGAGGCGAAAGGAAAGGAAAAGGTACTGAGACAAATGTAACATTTGTGATATTGGGCTATATAAATAAACATTGATTGATTGAGGTAGAGGAGAAAGGAAAGGAAAAGGTAGAGGAGAAAGGAAAGGAAAAGGTAGAGTAATACGTCACTATACCCAAGAAGTAATCAATGGAAAAGGGGAAATGTCCAGCGAGGCGTTCTGGGGCAGCAGACAGGTCTCCTCTGTGTTAGAGTTTACTCGCTACAGGGTGCACTCTGAGGGTTTGACTCTGCAGACCGTTCACATGCAGAACAACCTTCATAACACAAAGGGACGGTCATAACCGGAAAAGCATGACACGGGACCTTTAAAGGATGCTGTGAGGCGCTACCTAAACCCTCCTGTTCTTTGGATGACAGCTTGCGTTTGGTTTAAGACCCCTTTGTGCTTTCACGATTGGTTGCTGATACAAAGGAAATGACCATATTTGGATCCGATGAGATTGTGCAGGAGAGACGGAGCTTTCCAACGATACCTCTGATGACACGGTGCACACAGCGGTGTCGGTACTTTATGTTACGTTAGAATGCTAACTTTTGGGGAATTTAGGAGAAATCTACGGACGCAAACAGACAAACTATAGTAAAATAAACACCTAAATGTGTATTTTTCCGTCCAAAGGCCTGAAAGAAAACATGTTATGGAATCAAAATAGCACAACATTTCACAGTTCATGAAAAACCATGTTATTGCCGCCTTAAAACTGATATTTTGAGATTTACACGAAAAACCAAAGTCAGAAAAATGTAGGAATGAAATCCTTCTTCCCGTGTTCCAACAACATTTTAATATGAACACTTGCCTTTCTGAGACAGAGAAACTCCCTCTGGAGAGATGTTACCATTTACATGCACGAAAAACTCCCCGAAAAACATCCCAGAGCCCCTTTAAACTGCACTTCACATTGCGTGTAAGAAAACCTCGTCCCTTTGACTCGGAAATTATTATTTTTTAGACGCAATAAAAAGGGAATTATGTTGCCGTTCTGAAAGAATAAGCATTAATGATTGCCACGGTGAGCAGCTTCTGATACGATCCGGTCCCAAATCAGAGTTAAGCGGCTCCCGGGGGGTCTACAGATTTAATTGATGCCATATGTTAACATTACAGTGTGTGGAGTACGATGTTAGAATATTATATCAGCTGTAGATCGGCAGGAAACACAATGGGAGAGTGAAAACGCTGCCTAGGCATAAATACACACTCACCTAACATAAATAGAGCCAGAATAAACTCTACAGACGGGGAGGAACTAAACTCACAACGGCAGAGAAGAGGGAGGGAAGACTTAAAGCTAAACTACAGGAGCCTAAAGGGTCAAAAAGGAGACAAATATCTGTGTAGATTTAATAGCTTTTTGAGTCGTCGGAATAATTCCAAACCGCCCCCTGCACCCTTTTGTATTTCAAATGTAAAGTACATTGGCTTCAAGCTGAGAGAAGTTCTTGTGGTCAGAATCACCATGTCGCGTTGATTAATAATTGCATTTCTTTTTACAGTTTTGCAGAAGTCTATTGACGGGACGTGTTATTTGAGATAGCTTAAGAAATATAAAATAGACAATGCCTTAATGATGCGATTCTTTTTGATCTGATCAAATTCGACCAAGATATTGAAAAATCTTCTTTAGACTATTTTGCAGTATTCATTTAGTGCTTCTCTGTAAACTAGCTTCCGTTTAAAACTAGGGACCCATGCGTGCACAGAAGTTGATTAGCTGTTTGTGGCTAACACTGGTGATAAAACCTTTACTGCTAATTGAGTATTTTGTGTAAAATTCTAGTACGAGCAAAATTCAGATTCATAGTTGGATCAGTTTGTGTTATTTACTGTATCTTAGGGGAGATTAGGTGTCGTTATTATTGCTATTTTTTATACACAAATGCTAAAATGGTGCATTCAAGGGCAGGGATACACATCAAGTTTTTATGTTCAAGTGAAAAAAAGACTGTGAAAATGTGTCTGATCTCGAGCATGCAATGGAGGACAAATCAAGCTATTTAACAGCACAAAGGGGACCAGGAGTGAACAACAAGCTTACCCAGGGGTGGGGGTGCCCTCCTCCAGCGTGGAGGCGGTGTTGGTGCCGTTGGTGAGAGTATTCTGGGATGGCATGACGAGTGAGAGCATGACGCTGGTCTTACTGGTGCTCAGACTGTTGGAGTACGGCACCGACACCGGGTAGATACGCCCACCTGAGGGGAGGACACGTGGAATCATTAAAGGTCTCCTATTGTGCAAAATTCACGTTGTGATGTCTTTTATACATCACCATGTGTCCCCCGTGTGTCCCCGTGTGTCCCCGGTGTGTCCCCGGTGTGTCCCCGGTGTGTCCCCGGTGTGTCAGGAGACTCACAAAGTGTCAGAAAAGTCAACCCTCTCTCTTTTCCTCCGTACCCACATCTCTAAAAACGGGGCTACAACGGAGCTGATCCAGATTTGCGTCCGATATGAAGAAATATCGGACCCTATCAGAAACCTTGCGTGACGTGTTTTGGACATAATATGGTCTTTGTTTACATTAAGGCAAGGCAAGTTTATTTATATAGCACTTTTCAACACAAGGCAATGCAAAGACATTAAGCATTAAAAAAGAAAGTAAAGTAAAATAAAAAGTACATGGATAAAAGTTACAGTGCAGTCTAAGATGTGAATAGTTCAATTAAAAGCAGCGACAAAAAGAAAAGTCTTCTTGCTGGATTTAAAAGTAGTCAGAGTTGCAGCGGACCTGCAGGTTTCTGGGAGTTTGTTCCAGATGTTTGGAGCATAATAACTGAATGCTGCTTCTCCATGTTTAGTTCTGACTCTGGGGACAGGAAGCTGACCCGTCCCTGAAGACCTGAGAGATCTGGATGGTTCATAGTTTAGCAGGAGGTCAGAAATGTATTTTGGGCCTAAACCATTCAGTGCTTTATAAACCAGCAGCAGTATTTAGAAATCTATTCTTTGACACACAGGAAGCCAGTGTAAAGACTTCAGAACAGGAGTGATGTGATCCACTTTCTTAGTGTCAGTGAGGACTCGAGCAGCGGCGTTCTGAATCAGCTGCAGCTTTCTAATAGATGTTTTAGTGAGACCTGTGAAGACACCATTGCAGTAGTCCAGTCTACTGAAGATAAAGGCATGGACACGTTTCTCCAGATCCTGCTGTGACATTAGTCTTTTAATCCTAGATATGTTCTTTAGGTGATAGTAGGCTGATTTAGTAACTGTTTTAATGTGACTGTTGAAACTCAGGTCAGAGTCCATGACTACACCTAGATTTCTGGCTTTCTCTGTTGGTTTGAACATTGCAGACTGAAGCTCAGCGCTAACTTTTATACGTTGGAGAAAGTTCTGACACATCCAGTCATTGATTTGTCCAATGCACTTACTCAGTGTTTGAATTGGAGCATAGTCTCCTGGTGAAATTGTTACGTAGATTTGTGTGTCATCTGCATAGCTATGGTAACTTATTTTGTTGTTCTTCATTATCTGAGCCAGTGGTAGCATGTAGACGTTAAAGAGAAGAGGCCCCAAGATGGAGCCTTGAGGAACCCCACATGTCATATTTGTCAACTCAGATGTGTATGTACCTAAAGAAACAAAGTTGTTTCTGTCCTTTAAGTAGGATTCAAACCAATTTAGAACTGTTTCCGAAAGTCCCACCCAGTTTTCCAGTCGGTCTAGTAATATGCTGTGGTCAACAGTGTCAAACGCAGCACTGAGATCTAATAATACTAACACTGAAGTTCTGCCACTGTCTGTGTTTAAGTGGATGTCATTAAAGACCTTTACAAGAGCAGTCTCAGTGCTGTGGTTTGGACGAAAGCCAGACAGGAACACATCGAAACAACTATTTAAATGCAAGAAGTTATTCAACTGTTGAAAAACAACTTTTATACTTAGAAATGGGAGGTTCGATATGGGCCTGTAATTGTTCATTACTGAAGCATCTAGATTATTCTTTTTTAAGAGCGGTTTAATGACTGCAGTTTTCAGGGCCTGTGGAAAAATACCTGAGTGAAGAGATTTGTTTACTATATGAAGTAGATCTGAGGCCATGCAAGGCAAAACATCTTTGAAAAACCCTGTTGGAATAATATCAAGGCAGCAGGAGGAGGATTTCAGAAGTTGTATAATGTCCTCCAGGTTTTTATCATTAATCTGATGGAATTGTGTCATGGTGTCTGAATTGATTTTAAGTGGACACAGAGACAACACATTTGCTGTTCCTGATGCAGAGGCACTGACTGCTTGTCTGATTTTCTGAATGTTGTCAGTGAAGAAGGCAAAGTCATTGCACGCCCTGGTGGATAGAAATTCAGAGGCTACTGACACTGAGGGGTTAGTTAGTCTGTCGACGGTAGCAAACAAGGCACGTGCGTTGTTTCTGTTTTTGGTAATGATGTCAGAGAAGAACGATTGCCGTGCGTTTTTCAATTCCAAATTATAAAGGCCAAGTCTCTCTTTATAGATTTCAAAGTGAACCTGGAGATTTGTTTTTCGCCACCTGCGTTCAGCTTTTCGACATTCTCTTTTTCTGTTTTCACGGTCATGGCCTTTCTCCATGGAGATATTTTCTTCCCAGTCACTTCCTTTACCTTAATTGGAGCAATGGCATCTATAACATTTTTAATTTTTGAATTAAAATGATCTACTAGCTCATTTACTGAGGTGTTAGCAGGGGCAAGTGTGGAAGAAAAATTCTATTTTCAGTTAAATATCGCTTTGTGGTTACCTCTTTTTGAACACTTGTGTGAACAGAAATAGAGCTCTCAAAGAACACACAGGAATGGTCAGACAGTGCAACATCAGTCACCACAACCTCAGAGATATTCAGACCCTTTGAGATAATTAAGTCCAGAGTGTGCCCCTTATTGTGCGTGGGCTCCGTCACATGCTGAGTCAGTCCATAGCTATCAAGAACACAGAACAGTTCTTTAGCCCCTCTGTCCTGGGGGTTGTCAACATGGATGTTAAAATCACCAACAATGACTAGACGGTCAAAGTCAATACACACTATAGACAGCAGTTCAGTAAGGTCATCAAAAAGCTTGCACAGTATTTGGGGGTCTATAGATATTTAGGAACAGAGCTCGAGAGGAGCATTTCAGCTGAAGGGCCACATATTCAAAAGAATCAAAGTTTCCATACGATGTCTTCCTGCATTGAAGGGAATCATCGAACAGAATAGCATCTCCACCCCCTTTCTTATGCATTCTTTCCTGACTCATGAAACTAAAGTTGGGAGGGGTTGATTCGATAAGAACAGCTGCACTGTTATTTTAAATTAGATAAACTCACACGAACGTTTGAGCGCTTCCTGTATCTAAGCTGATTCACCGCTCTTAATCTATTACCTATCAACACAGATATCGGCTAAGCTACTGGCAGGCAGGGCCCCGGAACGTCCTGGAAAGAGTTGAGAGTGCCATACGCCCTTGAGCCTGGACACAGCAGATATCAGTGAGAGTTTGTTGCGTTTTGTACACACACATCCTTATCAGGCTTCGGAGACTGCAGATGCTTTCTTGAAGGGAGGGAGGTGGTTGACGTAGGCTCGGTGATGGAGACGGGGGAGATGGTGCGGGGGTAGAGGACATGCTGCCAGGGGGGGGAGGTGGTTGACGTAGGCGCGGTGATGAAGACGGAGGAGATGGTGCGAGTCTCCGCGGTGATTTTGGTGGGCGTCGTTGAGGAGCGGGAGTAAAGGACATGCTGCCAGCCCTGCGAATCGCCTTAGTTTGGTCTTTGAACTCCAGGAACGGAGTATCCTCAAAGGCGTTGACTCATAGTTTATGTCTCCCATAATCAGAACATTCCTCAGGCGGGTGCAGTGATACTTCTTCAGGGTTTTCTGCGCGATGTGTTGTGTCTTTCTCCTGTTTTGATTCCTCGTGCCGATTGTCCTTGGCAGAGGGAACAGATCGATGACGCAGGCAGTTCAATATGTTAGAGATAAACTATTTCACTCCTGACTTGTTGAGGTAAACTCCATTTGCCAGAACAAGTTAAAATGGTCAATAAAATGAACAGAATGGTCAGTACAGGCAGTTGAAAGCCAGGTGTTCAGTGCAGCATCTGCTGAATCTCTCCACTCCTCTTCTGACTGGCGGCAGAGGGCCACTGATGAACACCTCTGCATTTAGAGAGCTGGCAGTTTCCAACAGACATTTAAAGTCTTCTTTCAGCACTTCTGACTCTTGTTTCTCAACATCATCTGTTCCAATGTGCAGAACCACATTCTTCACAGTCTGATGTTCAGCCCCAATATGCAGGATCTTCTCAGCCAAGTCAGAGACTGTATCCTTGGGAAAACAGAGTACTTTGTTGTTGTTCTTACTACACAGACCTTTTACATCTCTTACAGCAGAGTCACCCACACTCAGAGTTTCAGGCCCAGTCGTTAGCTTTCCCTCTAGCCTTTTACTTTTGGAGTAGCTATTGGTCCTTACCCTGCTGTGTGAAGAGGACGGGTTATCCAGGTCATCAGAAAGGGATCTCCGGCTCTCGGTCAGCGGAGCGTATCTGTTCTGGATTGGCACACTTGGTGGTTTAGGAGGATTGTTTGTAGTTCTCCCTTTAGCAGCTGTCCACGGCTGTTTCCTAGTAGGAACAGGGGTTGAAGAGGCGCTCTTCCTGGGTGATAGCAATGCAGGCCAGCCGGTCGCATCACAGATTTCTGAGCGCTGGGCTCTGCCTGTTATCCGTCCTCCCAAATCCCATGGAAATGATTTACTCTTAGGCCTTTGCACCCGGAGAGTTCCAGGGTAGGACCACCACTTGTAGATTTATTACCCGGTGCACAGCCCTCCTGTTCCTTGGAATCCTTGTAGCTGCTAACTAGCTGTGAGTTAGCATACCCTTTTTCATTATTTTGCAACACTGGTAAAGTGGTGTCATTCCCACGACACAGTCCATTCACTTCCACGTTAACTTCCAACCGTTGCATTTTCATTTCCAACACAGCCATCTTCTGTAGAAGTTTGTCGAAGTCATCTGTACTGACCAGAGGCATTTTGCTACCAACTAGCTTAAGCTAAATAGCATGCAGTAGCCTACCAGGCTTTAGCTGTTGCTAGGCCACGCTACGTAAGACTGAGGTCGTCGTAAAAATGTTGACATCATGGCCGAAACCCTCCGTCTATTTACCAAGATGAACTGTCCCAGTGATAAGTTAATGTCCAGGAGCCGCTGCTCGAAGTTTTCAGAGAATAAGAATAGGAAAATCAGCATAAAAAGTAAGCAGAGGCAAGAGCACGCAGAAAAGCGTCTGCACTGTAAGAAGGATAAGATAAGAAGGTCCTTGGGGTCATTAGCATCGCTAACACTAAGAGCTAACCTGTACTGGAGAGCAGCGTTTCCGCCAGGGGGGAGTCTTGCCGTCATTTTACGCTCTTATTCAGCTCGGAACGCCCTGAACTCGAGCCGAGGGCGTCCACATTTTATTATAATCTGAGAGACGATCGAGAGTTTTTATCGCTTGAAATGACTAAAAGGAAAAAGGACAAGGACATCGCTCTGTTGGAGGGGCAAAGGAGTCTGGTGGGATTCTTTTCGCCGCTTGCAAAGCACCGCTGCATCTTCCAAGGACCATGCCAGGAGGGCTGTCCCTGTCGGCAGGGAGACGTTAAGAGATAGTATAAGGGACGGTGCAATTCAAAATTCAAGTCACGTGACAGGACGTGACCCTCCCCCCCGCTCTCGGGGTGGACGCCCTCTCAGCCCTGGCGGAAACACTGCTGGAGAGAGTGTGTGTGAAGAAGCAGGAAATCAAAAGGAAGTCACCTCGTGGTAAACCTGAGAGAGAGAGAGAGTTTGAGCTCCGTCCTGTTTCAGAGAGGATCCTTGATGTGGTTTGGAACATGATGGCGTGTAATCACGGCAGCGTTTAGCGGAGTTTCTGCTGGGAGAGTTCTCCCGATGAGATACTCAGCATGAGCTCTCCTCTCATCTCTTTAGTAACAGCTGAAAGAGAGCGGTTTGAGGCTAGAATGATCTGTTTGGTATTTTGAGCAAACACATCATAGACATGTTTTTTATATATTTTTATATATCTGAGACCCATAATATATGCCTAAAAATAGCATGATAGGAGACCTTTAAGATGGACCAGTGATTATATCTGACTGTTTCAGCTCCTTCTGTACATTCTTGTTGATGTATTGTGATTGTAGAAAGGTGTGTGTTATCATCTGGACGACAGCTGGAAATGAGCCATGTTGGCTAAAGCTTTCCCATTTACTGTTTTTGGTGACAGTCGATTAACGAGACTGTCCACGACACTATACACAATAAACTACATTAGTATATTTTCCTACTCGGATTTGTGGGGGTTCCTCCCTCGGCCAGCGGGTAGTCGAGCGTTCGGATCAGCAGCGTCATGTCTTCGTGTCGGCCGCAGAAAGTCGCTCTCTGTCGCCCGGACACGTAGACGTCGTGATGGAGACGTTTGATTCGCTCCACCACGGACTGAGCCACCGCCTCCAAACTGTTCTGCAACGCCAGCTCTGCCGCCACCATCGCCACGATCTCCTGAGAGAGAAGAGACGCAGAGAGGTGTTAGGAGGACATGAGGAGGAGGAGGAGGAGGACATAGAGGAGAACATGAGGAGAACATGAGGAGAACATGAGGAGGAGGAGGAGGAGGAGGAGGAGGAGGAGGAGGAGGAGGAGGAGGAGGAGGAGACATAGAGGAGAACATGAGGAGACATGAGGAGGAGGAGGAGGAGGACATAGAGGAGAACATGAGGAGGAGGACATGAGGAGGAGGACATGAGGAGGAGGACATGAGGAGAACATGAGGAGGAGGACATAGAGGAGAACATGAGGAGGAGGACATGAGGAGAACATGAGGAGGAGGACATGAGGAGGAGGACATGAGGAGGAGAACATGAGGAGGAGGACATGAGGAGGAGACATGAGGAGAACATGAGGAGGAGGACATGAGGAGGAGGACATGAGGAGGAGAACATGAGGAGGAGGAACATGAGGAGGAGGACATGAGGAGGAGAACATGAGGAGGAGGACATGAGGAGGAGGACATGAGGAGGAGGAGAACATGAGGAGGAGGACATGAGGAGGAGGACATGAGGAGGAGGACATGAGGAGAACATGAGGAGAGACATGAGAGGAGAGACATGAGGAGGAGGACATGAGGAGAACATGAGGAGGAGACATGAGGAGAACATGAGGAGAGCACATGAGGAGGAGGACATGAGGAGAGACATGAGGAGAGACATGGAGGACATGAGGAGAGACATGAGGAGGACATGAGGAGGAGGACATGAGGAGAACATGAGAGGAGGACATGAGGAGAGACATGGAGGAGGACATGAGGAGAACATGAGGAGGACATGAGGAGGAGAACATGAGGAGGAGGACATGAGGAGAGGACATGAGGAAGACATGAGGAGGAGGACATGAGGAGGACATGAGGAGACATGAGGAGGAGGACATGAGGAGGAGGACATGAGGAGAGAACATGAGGAGGAGGACATGAGGAGAGACATGAGGAGAGACATGAGGAGGACATGAGGAGGAGGACATGAGGAGAGACATGAGGAGGAGGACATGAGGAGGAGGACATGAGGAGAACATGAGGAGGAGGACATGAGGAGAGACATGAGGAGGAGGACATGAGGAGGAGGACATGAGGAGAGACATGAGGAGAACATGAGGAGAGACATGAGGAGGAGGACATGAGGAGGAGACATGAGGAGGAGGACATGAGGAGGAGGACATGAGGAGAGAACATGAGGAGACATGAGGAGAACATGAGGAGGAGGACATGAGGAGAGACATGAGGAAGACATGAAGGAGGACATGAGGAGAGGACATGAGGAGGACATGAGGAGGACATGAGGAGAGGACATGAGGAGAGACATGAGGAGAGACATGAGGAGAGGACATGAGGAGGAGAACATGAGGAGGACATGAGGAGGAGGACATGAGGAGAACATGAGGAGGAGGACATGAGGAGGAGACATGAGGAGACATGAGGAGGAGGACATGAGGAGGAGGACATGAGGAGGAGGACATGAGGAGGAGGACATGAGGAGAGACATGAGGAGGAGGACATGAGGAGGAGAACTGAGGAGGACATGAGGAGGAGGACATGAGGAGGAGGACATGAGGAGGAGGACATGAGGAGGAGGACATAGAGGAATGAACACAACATGGAGGGGAAAGGAAACTAAACTGGTGAAGAAATCAAGACGGGAAAGTTACAAAAGACACCATTTTTCTTTGAGGAATGTCAGCTTGCTTTAAACTTTAAACTCGCTTTTAAACATTCCTGTTTGACGAGAACAAACGCCTGAAGAACTGGAGAGGAAGTGGGCGATCAGAAAATAAACCACAGGAGGAAAGCTGTTCAAGTTTAATAGAACCAATTGACCAAGAAAAGCGAAGGTTAAGTGCGACAAGAGACGGAGAGAGGAAGGCTGACGTTAGGAGAACTGAAGGAGAGGAGGAGGAGGAGGAGGAGGAGGAGGAGGAGGAGGAGGAGGAGGAGGAGGAGGAGGAGGAGGAGGAGGAGGAGGACGAGGACGAGGAGGAGGAGGAGGAGGAGGAGGAGGAGGAGGAGGAGGAGGAGGACATACAGAAAGGAATGTGCATCTGTTCGACCTGCTGCCCTCGGGCTCCCGTTCACTGAAAGCCCGCACCTCCAGACTCACAACAGGTTCTTCCCGTGGGCCATCAGGACACTAAACTCACACATCCCCACTGTGCAATAACCCTGGTCTGGTGTTATGTGTAATATTTATCATATATATATATATTATCATAATTCTATTTTATTCATCTATTCATTTATTTATTAATCCTGGTCTTGACGATCCGAAGCTGTGTGCACTACCTGCTGGTCGTAACCAAATTTTTGAATGTGAATGTGGAGGGGAAAGAAAACTGAAATGGTGAAATCGAGATGGGGATTTTAAGAAAGTAACGTAGGGTTCTAATTGGTCAGCTTGTTTTAAACCAAACGTGGCTTTGCTTTGTCGTCACATGTCCATTTGTTTCTCTCAGTTCGATGAGAACACGCACCTCTGAAGAACTCAATCGATCTGGATGATGAGGAATTAAACCCCAGGAGGGAAAGTGTTAAAAGCATTGAGATAGAATCTCATTTGCAAAGCTGACCTGGCCAAGAAGGCAGCAACGTTACACAGAACACAAACATATAAAATACAGACAACATAACTAAGAAAACAAAAGATAAAAAAGCAGTCACGACATTGAGCACATCAGGACAGTACGAAAGGTGCTCTACTTATCACTGCAAGAGCAGCTGGTGGAAAGGACTTCAGACACCTTCAATTTAAAACGTGCTATAGAGACAAGTGCCCTCAGTTTGAGGCGTGATTGAAGGTCGCTCCAAGACCAAGGACCATAATGAAAAAGACTCCTTTTCCCAGCTCAGTCCGCACGGCAGGAACCTGGACCCGTATCCAGGCACCTGGACCCGTATCCAGGCACCTGGACCCGTATCCAGGCACCTGGACCCGTATCCAGGAACCTGGACCCGTATCCAGGCACCTGGACCCGTATCCAGGCACCTGGACCCGTATCCAGGCACCTGGACCCGTACCCAGGCACCTGGACCCGTACCCAGGCACCTGGACCCGTACCCAGGCACCTGGACCCGTATCCAGGAACCTGGACCCGTATCCAGGCACCTGGACCCGTATCCAGGCACTGGGTCTGAGGCTGTAAGAGTCACAAACTGGAGCAAATCTGGCACATATGTACAGTGGAAGCTTACCTAAAATTGCTTTATACATTAATAAAAACCAATGCTGCATCCTTTCTGTGTGTACAAAGATATCTTGAGATTGACAATAAAGTTGACGATGACTGATGACGTCAACGTGAAGAAGAAAATAGGAGGAGATGTCTCTGAAGTTATGAGAAGTTAGTGGAGAGACATCCATGCAGGAATTTAACCTAAAGAAGGCAGCAGGTGAGGGAGAGTGTTCAGGGTGCGTTGGATTCCCTCACCTGGTTGGCCTGTTCGGGGCCGTGTGCAGACTCCAGAGCGTTGATGAGTCCTTCGGACATCAGCAGCAGGAAGCCCGTCACGTTCTCCAGACTCTGAACGCCGTGGATCTCCGGCTCCGAGATCACCGGCTTGCCCTTCGCCACACTGACGATACAAATCAATAATTCAACTGTATTCAAGGCTTTTATTGTAATGTGTGCATAGCGGCTAGGGGTGGGGGGGATAATCCATACAGCAGAGTATCGAGATACTTTGCGTGGCGATATTGTATCGATACACGGACGCCAAGTATCGATATTTTATGTAGCATATCCCTCCGGAAGATGGTCGAACGCTTGACTGATGATTTCTAATATATTGAAAACTCCAAACGACAAATGAAGCTCAGCCCAAGTTCAACCAGGAAGACCGTCTTTTCTCATTCATTTACTATGTCTATGTCTCTCTCCTCTCAATAAGCGATCGGGGCGTCACTCCCGAGCTTAACCAATCACTTCGCTCTATTCTCACAAGCCTATCATAGCGCACTGCTAACCCTTTTAAATCTGCTCTCCCCTCTGACAGCTGTCGTTTCAGGTGACTCTACGCAAACCTCCTCCCCCCCTTTTCACCTGCTGTCCCTCTGAATCCAGGGTCAAGCTAAGCCCCTCCCCTTCAGACCGAGCCCAACTATCCATTCACCACCACCAGGGTCAAGCTAAGCCCCTCCCCTTCAGACCGACCCCAACTATCCATTCACCACCACCAGGGTCAAGCTAAGCCCCTCCCCTTCAGACCGACCCCAACTATCCATTCACCACCACCAGGGTCAAGCTAAGCCCCTCCCCTTCAGACCGACCCCAACGATCCATTCACCACCACCAGGGTCAAGCTAAGTCCCTCCCCTTCAGACCGACCCCAACTATCCATTCATTACCACCAGGGTCAAGCTAAGCCCCTCCCCTTCAGACCGAATCCAACTATCTCAACCATCCATTCACCACCACTAGGGTCAAGCTAAGCCCCTCCCCTTCAGACCGAACCCAACTATCCATTTACCACCTTCAGGGTCAAGCTAAGCCCCTCCCCTTCAGACTGACCCCAACTATCCATTCACCACCACCAGGGTCAAGCTAAGCCCCTCCCCTTCAGACCGACCCCAACTATCCATTCACCACCACCAGGGTCAAGCTAAGCCCCTCCCCTTCAGACCGACCCCAACTATCCATTCATTACCACCAGGGTCAAGCTAAGCCCCTCCCCTTCAGACCGACCCCAACTATCCATTCACCACCACCAGGGTCAAGCTAAGCCCCTCCCCTTCAGACCGACCCCAACTATCCATTCACCACCACCAGGGTCAAGCTAAGCCCCTCCCCTTCAGACCGACCCCAACTATCCATTCACCACCACCAGGGTCAAGCTAAGCCCCTCCCCTTCAGACCGACCCCAACTATCCATTCACCACCACCAGGGTCAAGCTAAGCCCCTCCCCTTCAGACCGACCCCAACTATCCATTCACCACCACCAGGGTCAAGCTAAGCCCCTCCCCTTCAGACCGACCCCAACTATCCATTCACCACCACCAGGGTCAAGCTAAGCCCCTCCCCTTCAGACCGAACCCAACTATCCATTCACCACCACCAGGGTCAAGCTAAGCCCCTCCCCTTCAGACCGAACCCAACTATCCATTCACCACCACCAGGGTCAAGCTAAGCCCCTCCCCTTCAGACCGACCCCAACTATCCATTCACCACCACCAGGGTCAAGCTAAGCCCCTCCCCTTCAGACCTACCCCAACTATCCATTCATTACCACCAGGGTCAAGCTAAGCCCCTCCCCTTCAGACCGACCCCAACTATCCATTCACCACCACCAGGGTCAAGCTAAGCCCCTCCCCTTCAGACCGACCCCAACTATCCATTCACCACCACCAGGGTCAAGCTAAGCCCCTCCCCTTCAGACCGACCCCAACTATCCATTCACCACCACCAGGGTCAAGCTAAGCCCCTCCCCTTCAGACCGACCCCAACTATCCATTCACCACCACCAGGGTCAAGCTAAGCCACTCCCCTTCAGACCGACCCCAACTATCCATTCACCACCACCAGGGTCAAGCTAAGCCCCTCCCCTTCAGACCGACCCCAACTATCCATTCATTACCACCAGGGTCAAGCTAAGCCCCTCCCCTTCAGACCGACCCCAACTATCCATTCATCACCACCAGGGTCAAGCTAAGCCCCTCCCCTTCAGACCGACCCCAACTATCCATTCACCACCACCAGGGTCAAGCTAAGCCCCTCCCCTTCAGACCGACCCCAACTATCCATTCACCACCACCAGGGTCAAGCTAAGCCCCTCCCCTTCAGACCGACCCCAACTATCCATTCACCACCACCAGGGTCAAGCTAAGCCCCTCCCCTTCAGACCGACCCCAACTATCCATTCACCACCACCAGGGTCAAGCTAAGCCCCTCCCCTTCAGACCGACCCCAACTATCCATTCACCACCACCAGGGTCAAGCTAAGCCCCTCCCCTTCAGACCGACCCCAACTATCCATTCACCACCACCAGGGTCAAGCTAAGCCCCTCCCCTTCAGACCGACCCCAACTATCCATTCACCACCACCAGGGTCAAGCTAAGCCCCTCCCCTTCAGACCAACCCCAACTATCCATTCACCACCACCAGGGTCAAGCTAAGCTTAAGCTTCAAATCAGTTGGAGCAAGTATTTTATTACTTATAAACACTGTCTTAGCTCAGGGTGTGTCCCAGCTGCCTTCAAACATGCCGTGGTCAAGCCACTACTTAAAAAGGAAAATCTTGACCCCTCCATTCTCGCACATTTTAGGCCCATCTCCCAGCTACCCT
>CM070432.1:2530015-2537515 GCA_036324595.1 Champsocephalus gunnari | reverse complement strand
AGCAGGGACTTTGGAGCGGGTAAAAAGGTTCGCATGAACTACTTTTAGTACCGGCTCTTTTTGGTGTGAACGCGATCATGAACTAAGTTCCCATGAACCTTTGTGGGGAAAGTACCGCAGTGTGAACGCGGCTCATGCTGTACCTATCTGCCATGTGTCTGTTTACTCCACGTGTGTCTTAGTATGAGGAACATGTGCGTACTTGTCTTCTCCTCACTTTCTCTGCCGCTGTAATAATAAGGTAAACGTCCCGTTGCTGGACGGGACGCCTCTCCATCATCCCGGCAGGAGGAGCGTTTCTGAGAGACCCTGGTTTAATGTCCTTAATATGTTGTGTCCGTGTCGTCCTGCTCTAACAACGTCGTGCCACATCGTAAGCATGCAACCAACCAGTGGACATTTTGAAACGCCGGCTAAAGACGCATCTTTTTGGATTAGCAACCCCCCACTTCCAGCTGCATCACATCACACGTCACTTGTTAGACGCTTCTCTCCAAAGCGACTCACACTCTCAGTTCTGTGGACAGGAGCACTTTGGGGCGAAGGATCTCGGGGACATGCTGACTGCAGTGGGGTTTGAACCTGTGCTCCTCTGATCCCAACACCAACGCTCAACCCACTGCGCCACACGCCTCATGTTTGGAAAGTGCTGTACGAAAAAGGCAGACACAACGCCGCTAGAGGTGCATGTTTCCGTTGTTTCTGCCTCCGTGAGTCTGAGTCCCTCACCCGGTTCCAGTCCCGCCTCAAAACCCACCTCTTCAACTCTCTATCCATAAGCCCCGCCCCCTCTCAACTCTGTATCCATAAGCCCCGCCCCCCTCAACTCTGTATCCATAAGCCCCGCCCCCTCTCAACCAACTTCCTCCTGACTGCTTTTCTGTTGTGTTTTGTTTCTTTTTGGTTCCGTCTTTGTTTTTGTTTTGTTTGTCTCCCCTCCCTCCCAAATGTAAAGCGTCTTTGGGTTCAGAAAAGCGCTATATAAAATCAATATATTATTATTATTATCATTAGACCTTGATTTGTTGGCGGCGTGTGACCCTATAGGTTCCTTATTTGTCTTTTCAGTATTTAAAGCACCAGTTTGAGTAGTAAAAAGTTTGCTTGAAATCGTTTGCATCGCCCGTTGGAAAACACAGTCGTTGTTTTATTAAAGCGTCAAAAGAACTATAATTTCACGGGATATTTCCAAATATCTGAATACTTTTAAATCCAGGCTGAAGACGCTGCTTTTAATTGAACTATTCACATCTCACAGAGTAGCTTGTATTCGTGTCCCCGTGTTGTTCATGTTTTATTATCTCTGCTTTGTGAAGCTTCTAATGTGTTTATGCTCTGAATGTCTCATTCTGTAGAGCACTCTGAATGGCCTCGCGTTGAAAGGTGCTAGTCTCAGAGCTTCGAGTCTCAGAGCTTCGAGTTTCAGAGCTTCGAGTTTTAGAGCTTCGAGTTTCAGAGCTTCGAGTTTCAGAGCTTCGAGTTTCAGAGCTTCGAGTTTCAGAGCTTCGAGTCTCAGAGCTTCGAGTCTCAGAGCTTCGAGTCTCTGAGCTTCGAGTTTCAGAGCTTCGAGTTTTAGAGCTTCGAGTTTCAGAGCTTCGAGTTTCAGAGCTTCGAGTCTCAGAGCTTCGAGTCTCAGAGCTTCGAGTCTCAGAGCTTCGAGTCTCTGAGCTTCGAGTCTCAGAGCTTCGAGTTTCAGAGCTTCGAGTCTCAGAGCTTCGAGTCTCAGAGCTTCGAGTTTTAGAGCTTCGAGTCTCAGAGCTTCGAGTCTCAGAGCTTCGAGTTTTAGAGCTTTGAGTTTTAGAGCTTCGAGTCTCAGAGCTTCGAGTCTCAGAGCTTCGAGTCTCAGAGCTTCGAGTCTCAGAGCTTCGAGTTTTAGAGCTTTGAGTTTTAGAGCTTCGAGTCTCAGAGCTTCGAGTCTCAGAGCTTCGAGTCTCAGAGCTTCGAGTCTCAGAGCTTTGAGTTTTAGAGCTTTGAGTCTCAGAGCTTCGAGTCTCAGAGCTTCGAGTCTCAGAGCTTCGAGTCTCAGAGCTTCGAGTCTCAGAGCTTCGAGTCTCAGAGCTTCGAGTCTCACGGCCCGTCTACACTACAGGCATCAAAACATCTTGAAGCTGGGCGTGTCTGAGGCTTGGCGATTTCTCGCGCCCACGGCGACCAACAACCAATCACATGAATCTCCCGCCCCCGACACGCAAAGCAATAGCAATGTTAAAACGAAGTACACTGGATATAAACTCCCCAACAGGCGAAACCCTACCAGTTCCACCCCCTGTCTCTGCCCCTCCCTCCATGCCTCGCTCCTCCGGTCTGTATCCCGGTAGGTGAACAGAGACTGATCATTCAGCACCGGGTGATTAACGACCGCTCCATTTTTTTGAATATGAGGAATTTACCTGCGTAGTCTCTCCCAGCATACACGCGGTTTGATTGGCTAGCGCTTGTACTGTCAGATTTGCATACGCGGGATTTGATTGGCTGACGCCAAGCATCGAGCCGATAGATGCTCGTGATGCTTGCAAAGCCACGCCATGCTCCCCACAATGCAGTTCGGCGAAGATTAAAAATCTTCTACTTCACCCCATTCAAATGAATGGGCGAAGCGTTGAAAGCATTTCTCGATGCCTGTAGTGTAGACGGGGCGTCAGAGAGTCTCACCTGAAGCGCAGGTGTCCGTCCTCGTTGGGATGGATCTGACTTCCTTTCCCGTCCGAGCCGTACACACAGTTTGTTGCTGTCCCGACGCCGCACATCTCACACAGCGGCAGGTCGTCTGTCCAGCTCTGATGCTGAGAGGGGAAATATATTATATACATATTAAAAAGGTCAACAGATTCTGAGTCTCAGAACTGAGTAAAACCCCGAGCCACAGAGGTGGGAAGTAGTGGAGTACTAATACTTTGTTACTGTACTTAAGTTCATTTTTCTGGTATCAGTACTTTACTTCAGTACTTGTTTTTCTGACCACTTTTTACTTTGACTTCTTACATGTTGAACTCAAATACCTGTACTTTCTACTTCTTACATGTTGAACTCAAATACCTGTACTTTCTACTTCTTACATGTTGAACCCAAATACCTGTACTTTCTACTTCTTACATGTTGAACTCAAATACCTGTACTTTCTACTTCTTACATGTTGAACTCAAATACCTGTACTTTCTACTTCTTACATGTTGAACTCAAATACCTGTACTTTCTACTTCTTACATGTTGAACTCAAATACCTGTACTTTATACTTCTCACATGTTGAACTCAAATACCTGTACTTTCTACTTCTCACATGTTGAACTCAAATACCTGTACTTTCTACTTCTTACATGTTGAACTCAAATACCTGTACTTTCTACTTCTCTCATGTTGAACACAAATACCTGTACTTTCTACTTCTCACATGTTGAACTCAAATACCTGTACTCTCTACTTCTTACATGTTGAACTTAAATACCTGTACTTTCTACTTCTCACATGTTGAACTCAAATACCTGTACTTTCTACTTCTCACATGTTGAACTCAAATACCTGTACTCTCTACTTCTTACATGTTGAACTCAAATACCTGTACTTTCTACTTCTCACATGTTGAACTCAAATACCTGTACTTTCTACTTCTTACATGTTGAACTCAAATACCTGTACTTTCTACTTCTCACATGTTGAACTCAAATACCTGTACTTTCTACTTCTCACATGTTGAACTCAAATACCTGTACTCTCTACTTCTTACATGTTGAACTAAATACCTGTACTTTCTACTTCTCACATGTTGAACACAAATACCTGTACTTTCTACTTCTCACATGTTGAACTCAAATACCTGTACTCTCTACTTCTTACATGTTGAACTTAAATACCTGTACTTTCTACTTCTTACATGTTGAACTCAAATACCTGTACTTTCTACTTCTCTCATTTTTTGATATAAAGGGAGGTCAGGTACTCTTTAAAGCAGCTGCTAGTTATGGATACTTTTTACTGAAGTACACTTCAAAGCCTCTTTACTTTCACTTGAGTAAAGAAGTTTAGTCAGTACTTCTACTTTCACCAGAGTATTTTTAAACACAAGACCTGAGTACTTCTCCCTCTGATACTTTCTCTCTCAGTGTCGGGGCTCTGGTTATAATTACTCAATGGACAGACACAGATATTAAGTGAAATATCCTTTAATTAAAGCCTCGTTATGCACGGCAGAGATCCATTATAGTCCTGTATGTACCTTAATATGAGAAAATACTTTGCAATGTTTAGTATTTTTTCCTCATAATCTTTGCACTTTGTGATTGTTTATGGGACTATAAACAATCGCTACGGTTTACAACGAGGTTTAATTGAAGGATATTTCACCTAATATCGTTGTCTCTACATTGAGTAGTTAGAGCCACAGCCCTCAGACTGATAGAAGTGTCAGTGAGGAACACCATCACAAAGTGCAGAGTTTAGGAGGAAAAAGCCTAAAAGGTAAACCGATTAGCAGTCTCAGAAATGAATAAAACATACACCGAGATGTGGACAGTTAACCCCCGTAACATAATCAGTTTATTCATCCTATTTCTAGTTAAATAGGCCGACTTTTCCTGGGTTTTACACACTAATAAATCCCATTAAAGTTAGCAAAGATAGCTAACTGTTAGCACACAAGAAAAACTCATCTGAACTAGCTGTCATTAGTATCCTTAAACACCAACAAACAGAAGAAGACAAAACCCAGCCGACCACATAGGGAGATAAGGGAGACTCAAATACTCTTTTGGGGCATTTTAACATCAACATTTATGTAATAAAGAAGGTTTAAAAGGAGGTTTTTCTCACGCTTTGCATCAAATTCCTCCGCTGGGCCGCCATGTTGAACTCGTTGCGTTCAGGGACTCATTTGAAAGTCCGAACTTCCAATCTTTAATGCAGAAAAAAACCAAACGTCCTACTTTTAAGTGCAAAACAATACAATTTGATTTCTTATTTATATTTAGTTCACGTGTTGGCAAGGACTTCTACATTTATTTTGTGTTGATCTCGTTTATGTATCGTTTTATACAACAATAATCATGCTTGCCCTAATTTCCGACAGCCCGTTAACGCACCATCCGTGTCATTTCGTCAAACTTGGTATTTTATGTTTTTTATTTCCGTGTGTTTTCTCTACATAGATATTTTAAAAGGTTACATGATAACACCAACTGAGTTCATTTTTAAAAAGGTTCAAATAAACAAACAGCCATCACTTCCGTGTTGTTTCCACGCTGGATTTATTTGACAATACCGCCACCCAATGGGATTGTTATAAATGACAATAATAAACCACATGCATTAGAATACATTATATGACATTCCATGTTACTTATTAGATGCTTTTATCCAAAGCGACTTACACACATTCATCAAAACCAGCCCACAGAGATTACAAATATGGCCACTCTGGTTTAAACTGTCTTTTGTATCATGAAAATGTCAGTAATGGACTCGGCATCCTCAATAACCACTGAAAGAGAGCCCAAATCGGCCAAGCCGTTTTTAAACTATTGTCCGCTATGATGGTTATTAATGCAACTTGTGCTAATTATGAAAATAGCCCAACATATCCAAGTTAGCCTCCATTACATTACATATCATTTAGCTGATGCTTTTATGCAAAGCGACTAACAATAAGTGCAAAAACTATAAAGAATCAAACTCCGAACACGAAGGAAAGTGCAGATATACTCACTTCGGGGAGGTTGTGCACAGTTTGTGCTGGGGACCCGTACATTTCAGCCCAGTCTCACGGCATTTCGTGTTCACTAACATATCATAACACTTTGGGGTACTCAACATTTCAGGGTTCACAACAGGACTCTCTGAGCTGCACACTTTAATGTGGTTTTGGAATATGCTCTAATCTGACTACACAGTATTCTGTATACCAGCGGTTCTCTACCGGGGGGGGGGTCACCAAAGGACACCAAGGACACTCACCTGTACTGGTTGTAATGAACATTTCAGGGTTCACAACAGGACTCTCTGAGCTGCACATTTTAATGTATTTGAGAGTCAGAGTGTGCCTTGAGTTTCTGACGGGGGTCGGGGAGTCACCAGCGGACTGGGGTTGAGAACCGCTGGAGTACACCATCTTTATAGAGCAGGGGTGTCAAACTCAATTTCCTCGTGGGCCACAACAGCATTATGGTTGCACTCAAAGGGCCGGTTGTAACTATATAAATATACATATATAAATATAAATACATAATATATATGAAATAATGTGTTATATTACATTATTGCCTCTGCATTGGATTATTATTGGATAGCGTAATAACTTCATAATTAACTACGTCTGAAAGCAGAAGTCTAGGGCAAACAATTGAAAGTCTCTTCATGTCACAACATGAGATGCATTGTGGGACATGTAGTTTATGGGCAATGTGCTTCTGTAAAATAAGATAAGCTTTATTAATCCCCGTGGGGAAATGCAGTAGTTTAACAGCAACAGGGTGAGATTGAAACACAGGACAGCACAGATTCACACAGATTAATACAATTAAGGATACAAAAAAGATAAATAAATAACTATAAATTAATAAATTAATTAAAATGAACATATGTAGATATACTGTAAAGTAGCATGTAACCGTATAATAAACGTATTATAATATTCTTTGCAATCTCTTGCGGGCCACATACAATGAAGTCGCGGGCCGGATTTGGCCCCCGGGCCTTGAGTTTGACACCCCTGTTATAGAGAGAGGCGTCATGTTAAACATGTCTGCTGGAAAGAGATGGTACGCAACACCTCGTGATGAAGCTCATAACATTAAAACAGATGAAGCACCCTCATACCGGGGACCCGCTAGACATCTATATCATAACGCTTTGGGGTACTCAACATTTCCGATATCTTCACTACAAAATGCAACCTTTCTTTGGGACGTTTCCCTCGCGCACCTGAAAGACAAACAGGGAAACGCTTTTATTATATAACAACAATCACTTTAAACAGGGTCTTGTCAAAAATCCTGTAGAGCTCAGAATAAATAATGTTTACTTTTGTGAAGTCGTTGGAACCGTGTCTGCTCGTGTTATGGGATTGCCTGTATGAAGATGAAGGGGGGGGTGTGTGTGTGTGTGTGTGTGTGTGTGTGTGTGTGTGTGTGTGTGTGTGTGTGTGTGTGTGTGTGTGTGTGTGTGTGTGTGTGTGTGTGTGTGTGTGTGTGTGTGTGTGTGTGTGTGTGTGTGTGTGTGTGTGTGTGTTCGGGTGAGAAGGAAATGGAGCCTGGAATTACGAAAGGCCTCAAGTTATTTATTTTAATAGAACCAGCCAATCGCAGCACATTAGGGCTGGTATGAAATGTATTTCTTAATCTTTGGTTTTAAATATATTTATGTTTCTTCTCTACATATGTCTTTTAAAGAAAAGCTTTAAGGGAAATTGAATTGTTATGGAGAATATACCGTCAGTTGATCCAGTTTTCACTTCCTGTTTGACGCCCGAGTCTCCTGAAAGAATAATGATAATCAAACATCAGCCGAGAGAA
>CM070432.1:2397017-2529515 GCA_036324595.1 Champsocephalus gunnari | reverse complement strand
GACACCGCTGGGTTAGATAAACATTATATTGAAATGTAAACTAGCTCTTAGCAAAGCAGTAGCATTGTCCCGAACAAACTTAATTCTGTCCCACATTTGGCTCGGCGGCACCTGGTCAGCGGCGCCGCTGCAGGCGATGTTGGTCACAGTTCTTCCGTCTGCAGACACTCTTTGGGGATTTGTGGCAAATGTGGGGATGAGTGGTGCTGCGGTAGAAACTGTACTGCCGTCAAGCCAGCCTCCACTTGGGAAAACACAGTCAAGCCAGCCCGCACGCGATATTGTGGTGCGCGAATATTTGAAGCATTACGGTAAAATCCCAGCGCTTACTCGGTCAATAACAAAAGCACCTATAAAAACAAACCAAACATATTAAATTAAGAAATATGTACTATATAATGTGATCAATAATTATTTAAAACAAACTACGTATAACTACCACGAGTAAATGTAAAATGTAAGGAGTTTCAAAATAAAAGTCCTTTGAAATCTCATATTGAAATCCCATATATGAGCTATCAGCCCTGTGTTTAGATAAGAATAAAACGAAATCTCTCCCTGATCCAAGACTCATCTCACTGCAGGGTGATAGAAGGACAGCCCCATCTACTCACCCAGAAAAGCATGGAGATCTGATTGTCCAAAGAGAGGACGTGAGATTCAAATAGGTCCAAGAGAATAATGCATGACGAAGAAGAGCCAAAGTTAGGGTGAGGGTCATGAGCTCCAGCAGCTCCAGATGAATGCATCCTTAACAGGCTGCAGTGTAACTCAGTGGTCAGATCAGACAGCCCATAATCAGTGGGAATGAGGCTTTGAATCCTTTGCATGGCAGTAGCTACAATTCAGATCAGATAAAAGAGATTATGTGTTAATAAACCTTAGTGCAAAAGCATTTATACCTTCATATAGAAATGTATGAATGCAGTATAACCAGTGATAGAAGATGTGGTTTCATCCTTTGTGTGTGTTGCACTTCGTAGACGCTGCAGAGAGAAGACGTGTGGCTCAGAGCTGACAGCAGCAGCCAGTGGGATGCGGGTCTGCATCCTGAGCCTCGCAGACAAACCCCCACTGATTCTCTCGTCCAAAAGGTGAGTGCAAAGCAACCCTGCTCTTCCAGAATAAAC
This sequence comes from Champsocephalus gunnari, assembly GCA_036324595.1. Lineage (NCBI taxonomy): Eukaryota > Metazoa > Chordata > Actinopteri > Perciformes > Channichthyidae > Champsocephalus > Champsocephalus gunnari. The sequence continues at coordinate 2,528,385 of CM070432.1, read as the reverse complement.
CATGTGTTACGTAAATGACTCATACCTAAATAAATGTATGAATGTTTTATCGATTTGGGTTTGAATCCCGAGCCTGGCTGTACTTTTCAGACCCCACTTCCTCCCTCTTTCAACACTTTATCTGCAAATATATCTCTTGTCAAAAACACATCTTTATTTAAAAGAAGAGTTTGTGTATAACCACCGGGGGCCGATAGAAGGTGTCGTCTCGCTCAGGGTTGTCATGGGGATGAGGGTCTGAATCCTGAGCCTGGCAGATCTCCAGGAAAATCTCTCTTTCCAAACTCATAACGTGACAAAAAACTTGAGTGGGAAACACACACTGTCCATCAAATTCTAATGATTTACTTAATACTTAATTCAACAGACTGTTCGCGGTTTGTTCGTTGCTGCTTGTCTGTTTGTTTTCTGTTCTTTTTAAATGTCTGTGTATAATTAATTATAATTTAATAATTTATAATTAATGTCGCTGATGACGATGACCTAATGTTTTATAAGAAAAATATATGTTAGAGGGGGTAGGACCAGAACAGTTTTGTTAAGCTTCTTCTTGCCCCTGTTGAACATGAACAGAGACTATCTGAACATTATTATTATTATTATTTTTTGGTACTTTGTTATAATTATTAGTCTGAGTGAAAAAAAGAGAATATATATATATATATTATTGTTATATTTTTTTGTTTCTGACATGTTCAATAAATCGACTAAACTAAAAGTGTAGGTGCCATAACACTACTTAGCTCAAGATCATCATTATTATTTACGTCACCTTTATTTGCTTGTTGAGCACTTCCGGTAATTGTCACATGGGTGTGGTTTGGTTTATAAATCACCTGTTTGATGTCGAGTGCACGTGACAGAGGGTGAGCTTGTGCTGTCAAGTTTTCTGTTGACCGTTGTGTCCATAGTTACGATGTTTTGATTTTGTTTATTAAATATCCTTACAACTATATTGCTTCACCATGGACTTTCTTTTCGAAAACGCGTCACAGTTTAAAGCCAAGTTTAGCCTCTCGCGACTCAAATGTAACCGGGGATTGAGCCGCACAGTCTGCGTGACGTTGCTTTTGTCGGGCCCCTTGAGAAGAGGTTTATCCTAATAAATACATTTCAAATAAATATCTGCTCTTCCAGATGAAGCATTTTAAACTTATTTTATGTAAATTAATTCATACCTTCAAAACATCTTATTTTTATGTTCAAATCCCGAGCATGGCAGTACACGTCAGACCCCACTACCTCCCTCTCATATCTGCAAACATATCTCTTGTCAAAAGCACATCTTAAATCATAAAAGATTATTAAAGATTAAATGTATTTTATTTTTTTATATTATCGGCTTTGATTTGATAGACATTAGGTTGAACCTCCTTGTTTACCTCACTGTGGTTGCGAAGAGGTTTGTGTTTCGGGAGCGATTTGTGTTTAGGCTATTGATCCGTCCATGTCTTTCAAAATAAACCTCACAATGGAAAGCTAGTCTTATCAGTAAAGTCTCTGAGAGGGAATTACAGCCTGTCTCTACGGCCTCTCTTCTAATTCACATCTTACAATATGTAGCTATCACCAAGTGTTTGTTCGCTAACCACATCCATGCTTTTATTTTGAAATTATTTCCTAGCCTGTAAGCTTGTAAGGTAAAAAACTAAAACCAAAGAAATATTGCAGTTGCTTTTCCGATTACTAGTATCAGAAAGAAAGACGATGGAAACGAAGGTACTACAGAATATATAAAAAATGATAATATTAAACAAATCTTTTTTTTAAATTGAATAAAAAACGTGAAAAATATATGAAAAAATATAAAAAATGAAATGTCAATAAATTAATTTGTATACATTCAAATAATAAAATATATAAAGAAATGCACTTTGACAAAAAATACAACATTTTTATTCAAATAATTACAAGAAATGGCAATATATATATAATTGTAATACTCACAGTAGAGCTCTTAAATACCTACACACTTTAACTTAAAGGTGGGGTAGGTAAGTTTGAGAAACCGGCTCGAGATCGCTAGAATTTGAAAATACACAACCCACTTCCTCACAGAGCCCCTCCCCCAACACACACGAACGCGCACATGACCAATGAGGGCACGAGATAAATGTGTGCCCCAGATGGAGGCTGACAGGCAGGTAGGCCATCAGGTAGGTTGTACGTTTTACAGTATTACGGCTTCTACAGATGATATTTTTTTAATGGATTTGTTGTCAAAGCACTTCAGATATTCATTGCTGTCGGGATGTTCAGAGCATTCCATGGAATATAACAAAAAGTGTATCTCGAGCCGGTTTCTCAAACGTACCTACCCCACCTTTAAGTACGGGTTTTAATGCAGGATGTGTACATGTCTATTTATATCTTACTGGATATAATCCTGTATGTTCACATTCCTCTGATGAGGCTGGCCATGAAACAAAGGGAGGCGGAGCTGCAGACAGGTGAGGCCCTTCAAGTTAAAGAATCAAGTCAGACTGCCAGACGCCATTTTACACTTCGACAGAGAGGAGGAGGACAACAGGGTGAGTGCTAACACCAGGCTCTGCTTTTTAACACATTGTTTACTTAAACTGATGTCAGAACATAACTTACCTAGAGTCCAATGAGACTTCTGCAAATGTTGGAAAGTGTTTTCAATTACCTGGTTTCTGATTCATCGGAGTTACATAACGTGTGACGGCCCGCACAGCACAGGCCTGTCTGAAGTCTGACTGACTGTTCTGTGTGTCTCCATTGTTACTGGTGTATCTCAGACTGGAGAAGATGAGTGGTTTAAAAGATGAGGAAGAGGACAGGTCTTCGGTCTCTAGCGGTCTGTCTCTGGAGGGTGAGCGGTCTCAAGAGTTGCCTCCAGTCTTCAGTGGTGAACCTGGACCCTCGGACACAGGGTAAGGTCACTTTCACACCTACAGTCCGCTCTCTGGGTGCGCACCAGACGACACTTTGTTGCATTGTTTCGTTCTTCAGAAGGTTCGGTTTGACGTTCACACGGCAAAGCTCAAACGTGTAAACTTTAAACACAAGTCATGTGCACGGAAATGCTGTTCACCCATTGGTCGGACATTAAGGGGTAATAATGCACATCCCAGCCATTTCTCCCGTAGCCTGGAGCATCGGGAGGTTCTGTTCATGCTGCTGTTAATCTGGAGAGCATACCAACAGATCGAGTGGACGGCGGCTCATATGATTATATAATCAGACGACGTGCGTTAAAAAACACTATAACTCATATACTGAGGTTTCACCGACGACAGGTGGCTCTGACTTGTATGTATAGCTGAAGGAGCATTTTTACTTTACACGACACTCTTCATTCTGCTTCACTCTTTCGCTAAAGATTTTTGAAGACATCCGCGTTCTCGTGACTCGTATACCACGCTTCCTGTGTTTTGGTGCGGACCGCGTTCACACCAGCGATGAACCGCTCCAGGGTTCACTTGAAAGCGGTCCGAGACCACCTCTTGTAGGCGGACCAGAGTCCGGTTGTTCAGTTTAGTGTTTAGGTCTCAGACTGCGTTAGCCGCGTTCACACTGCGGTACTTTTCCCACAAAGGTTCATGCGAACTCTTTAGTTCTCATGAACTAAGTACAGATCGCGTTCACACCGGAAAAAGTCCCTGGGGGAGGATTAGGCAAATGAAGCCGCTGACGTCACTTCTTCTTCTTCTGCTTTGGGTTTACTGGCAGGCTGCAACCCACTTCACGGCGTATACTGCCGCCCGGAGTCCCCGGCCGGAAGTCCCCGGAGTTGGGGAAGGCTTCAGTAGAAGCTGCTGGGAGTCCCAGCAGCTGCTACTGAAGCCTTCCGAGTAAATCTCCAGAACGCCGACACCTCCTCATCTCCACCGCTCCCATGTTTTATTTTGTGTTGCCATAAGTTAGTCTCTCTGTGTTTCTGCGCTGGGCTAATGCTAATGATAATAATGCTAATGCGAGGATAATAAAATGGCGGCTTCACAAAACTCTTTGGGAGTTTTACGGGGCGTGGTTTGCAATCCGCCCAGCCAATCAGACATATAGCTCTTTTCTCACAAGAGAGCCGCTCGAAAGTCCCTGCTCTCTAGCAGGGACTTTCGAGCGGGTAAAAAGGTTCGCATGAACTACTTTTAGTACCGGCTCTTTTTGGTGTGAACGCGATCATGAACTAAGTTCCCATGAACCTTTGTGGGGAAAGTACCGCAGTGTGAACGCGGCTATTCCCACCGACCCAAACGAACCGCACCACGCGGCTAAACGCACCAGGACTATTTTCTTTAATGATCACAGTAAAGCAACTCGGGAGAGTACAGCAACACAGTTCAGTTGAACTCTTGCTCCCATCAATGATAGCAGTTAATAGTAAAGACTTTGTAAAACCTTTCAAACATGAATTGTAACAGCAGAAACCCACAAGCACGACTCAAACATGTTTAATAATCAGGTGGACAGACAGAGGACAGAAGCTGCTCTCTACATCAGGGATGGGCAACTTTGATGGTGGTGGGGGCCACATCATCGATGTACTGGCCACCAGGGGGCCGCAGATTCACTTGGAACACACGCACACACAAATTCCATGTGTTGCATGTAATTATTCACAAATATACTAAGTCTGACATCTTCATTGACATTTTACAATCAAAGGGAACATCCTCTAATAAGCCACTAAACAAATATCAGTTCACAGAAATGACATTTCATTTTTACAAGTGGCATGTTTGTATTGAACGGGTTATTAAACAGTGGAATAAAACTATTTTAAACTATTGGAAAGCACGGAAAATGTGTGTGTATTGAGATTAACCATTAAGATGACATAAAGATGAAGTCATGAACACTAACCCAGACAATAGTTGTCTAACTTGAACCTAAACCACTTGTAGCCTGTCTCAGCCCGCACTCTGCTGTTCCTCAGCACGCCCCCCCCCCTCCCTCCCGCTGAAATTATGAATGAAAAGCGTAGTAATCATAGATAACACGGCAGGGTCCGTGACAGTTTGTTTTCATCTGATTTCAAATAAACAAAGTATTTTTAAGAATATTAAACTTTTTTCGCCAAATTCAGATAAATACAGCTTTGAAGCTTGTGAAAGGCATAATTACAAGAGGCAACCTAACGTCACAGCAGGCATAACAACAGCCGGTGTTTCTTGTGAGGGTTGCCCCGGGAAACAAACACAATACACACAAACGCGTCACAGATTATTTTGCGGTATTTGAAATCATGTACGCAGCTCGCGACGTAACTAGGAGTCTAGTGGACGGTATCAGTACTACAAGTAAAACAAAAAAATGTTTGCCCATCCCTGCTCTCCATGAACCAATGATGTGAAACATGTTGTTTCCAGACGGAGAGCAGAGTCTCCGGCCTCCAGCGGTCCGCCTCTGGAGAGTGAGCGGTCTCAAGAGAAACCTGCAGCCTCCAGCGATGGACCTGGACCCTCGGACACAGGGTAAGTCTGCTTCTACTGTAAACCGACCCGAAGAGGATTCAGGTTACGTTACCTGATCTAACCTGTTCTTTATTTACGCATGAGCGCAGCCAGTAATAACCAGCTGTTTACAGCAAAGAAACGCGTGTGAAGTCGGTAAAGAAGCAACGCAGTTAAAACGCAGTACAGTAAAGGAACACGGTGGCCATCATTTGTTTTCACATTGCAATGAATCCTTAAGGGATGATCAGTCAATGGCTTTTCTGGAACGGTGTTCAAGTATTATGAACCTGTTATAAAACGGTTTTAAAAAGACCATCATGAGGACATTATAATATTGATACACTGTAAAAACCGTGGCAGCTTTGTTGCCGGAATAATGATGTGAAAAATACGGTAAACTGTAAACGTCGTGTATATTTTACAGTTTAACACTGTTGAAATTTACATTTTAATTCTGTGATTTCAACAGCCCTTTTCTGCTGAAGCAGCACGTTGCTATCAAACTGATTATTTCAGTACGATTTACATGCAGTACATTGTAAAACTGAATCCCATTCAATTTGACAGAAACATACCAAACAAATAACACGGTTTAACTGTAGAAGCGTCGGTGTAATGCGGTGATTTACGGTGAAAGCAACATCTAAATACTGCAATTTAAATCTTCTGGAAAACGTATTTATTACAATTAAAATGCAGAAAAAACTGTTCTATGAATCTCAAATATATAAAACCGCCTGTAAGGATTATTGCTCAGTGGAAAAAAAAATGTTTTCCTATACATTAGTCAGATTGAAAGATTTAATTTAAACTACACTGCCTTCGTATATATATATATATATATATATATCAGGGTTTCCGCTAGGATTTTTTCTCGCCGGTCAAATGTCCAGGGCAGAATTTATTTTACCGGACTAATTTGAAACTGACCGGGTCATATTTCAATAATAATAAGAGTTGTGTAGCAGAGTTTCCGTTAGCAGGTAATCAGCGGACTATGAGCAGATATGCTTCAGTTTAAAACTCAGTTCACGGGGCTCATTTTTATATTGCTTCAGTTTATAATCGTAACAGATCGAAAAATTCAGATTCATTTTTCAATAAATGATTCCACAAACAACAAACATAATTATTACATTCAAACAAACTACTTGTAGTAGATGAAACGTACATTATTCAAAAGTGTACATTACATTTGAATAATAACACGGGAGAAACGGATCCTCTCTTTCCCCCTCTCCCTCCCTCTCTCTCTCTCTCTCTCTCTCTCTCCCTCCCTCTCTCTCTCTCTTTTCCCCTCTCTCTCCCTCCTTCTCTCCCTCCCTCTCTCTCTCTCTCTCTCTCTCCCTCCCTCTCTCTCTCTCTCTTTTCCCCTCTCCCTCCCTCTCTCCTCCCTCTCTCCCTCTCTCTCTCCTGACAGCCCGTCAGTTTCTCATGCAGCTCCTGCAGCCCGCTAAACAGAGGGCGGGGCTTCAGGTGCTCATGCAGAGCTGCGTGTCTCGGTCAGACTCAGCAGCTGATCTGATCTCTCTCTCGCGTCCGGTTACACTTCACTCGCGTTTATGTCCATATCGATCAGATCCAGCTCTCCTGATCGGCCTTTATAGAGAGCATCGATCAAACTATTAAGAGTGAATATCGGCCGATAATGACCGGCGGCCGATCGATCGGAGCCTCCCTAATTATTACCGGACAATTTGACCGTCAGGTTTTGAATTTACCGGTTTTTTATAAATTTTGACCAGCTAAAAACCGGTAATTACCGGCTAACGGAAACCCTGATATATATATATGTTTGACTATTACCAGAAATGTGAAGAATGTAATCCAGGGGTACAGATTAAGCACTTAAAATAAAAAATGCAAAGCTAGATAAACCTCAAGAGCCACTGTATTAAAAGTTGAACACATTCCAACAAGAACTTGCCTTTCCAAGAGTTTATTTATTATATATATACACATATATATATAATAGCAGTGAGCAAAAACATGTGTCATTTCTCAACATACATATTGGTAAAACATACAAACTAAGGCTAATAAACAAACGGCTCACATTGTGCAGGAAATCCAAGCTGAACAAAGTTGAGGTTACTTCCGTCACATCAAATGATTTATGGGAAATAATGTTTTCAGATATGTTGGTACTTTATACGTCTCGTCTCTAATCGTGGGCACCGGTATAATATAACACTCGCCTGTCCCCAGCCACAGACTGAGCTGTGACTTAGCCAAGATAAGGGATTGTCTTAGTTGAATACATGTGCATTGCTAAAGGACGTGTGTAGTGATGAAGCTACAGAGTGAGACGGGTGAAGAGGAGGTGGGGTCCGCAGAGACGCTTCACAACACACGTCAACATGTGTACACTCAACAGTAAGTCCTGAGCCTTCACATCCACATGAACATCGTTTAAGCGACTTCCCTTTGTAACAGCAAGCCGCGAGAGTGGCTGCAATGACCTTAAAATAATAGTTTGACATTTTGAGAGTTACATATTGCATTGTTTTTTAATTAGTTAAAAGAACATAAAAAAGGCACTTCAAATGTTAACTACGATTTAAACAATCAAACAAACTGTAACGTGGGCACATCGCCACATGCCTACTGTCCGTATAGGGCTGAACGATTAATCGATTTAAATTGAAATCGCGATTCGAGATGATGCGATTATCACTTCGTTTATTTTTTTTCATTTTCTTCTTGTGTGTCAGTCATCCACACCAATCAGACGTGCTGTGCTCCACATGTACCAGCCATTGTTAACCAATCAGAAGTGGCCCATGATAGAAGGTGATAGACAGATTGATCCAATCACCTGCCAAGTATCTTTGAAAGTGCCTGCCCTTTCCAAATGGCTTCCAGTGGAGCTTCAGATAGTTTGGTGAAACAAACCCTCTGAGTCAGGTCAGTGACGCTCCATCACGTGTTTCTATCACAGGGTGAATCTGAACTGAAGCTTGACTTTAAAGCAACCCAACGGAAGCTTTCATGTAAGTTTAGTTCTTTCACTCGTAGCTCGGGCTGCGGGGTGCTAGAGACAGGGAGTATGTTGATACGACCTTCCTAGCCGGAGTTATGGCCGCATTTTACAATAAACTTCCGTTGGGTCGCTTAAAAATAAATATCGCAATTCGAATCGAAATCGCAATATTTGTCAGAAAAATCGCAATTAGATTTTTTCCCAAAATCGTGCAGCCCTATGTCCGTATTCAGACATCACGCCACTCATGGTCCGAAGGTTCCTGTATCGAGGTGAGGACTCTCGCCTGAAGACGGGATGCGCGTGTCGTCTCCACTTTAACCCTTCTCTGGGTTGATGGAGAAAAACACCTTAAAATAAAAACACAAACAAACAGAATTAATAATAAAATAGCTTGCCTAACAACAAAAAACTTCACATCAATCTTATTATTTTGAAGCCAAAAGGACAATTATCTCAACCCCCAATTCACGGAAGCAGCGGCTTTAGGTTGGTTGCAGTTTAATAAAATAAATTGTTGGATAAAGCCAATCCCAACAAACTCCAGGGTGGACGCCAGCTCTGACGGGGAGGCGATGTTGAATAGCTCCCAAACATCACGGACAGGGCGAGGATGCGGTCCTGTACGATGTTTCGATCCACACTCGGCATGATCGACCTACACAAGAAGAAAAACACAATTCAAACGAAATGAAAACAAGACTTGTCTTCCTGAAACATTTCACAAAACAATTTTAGCACACATGTTATTACATTTTAAGGTCTGTTAAATTGCTCACCATCAATACAGACATGTATGTACGTGTATTTGCAGGTTAAGGGCAGATACATGTCAATTTAGGGGACAGTTCATATTGTTTGAAGGAGCTACAGTTTGGAGAACCAGCACAGCTGAGCAATGCACTGCTGTGGACGTACACAGAACAGACATATAAACGCAACACTTTTATTTTTGCTCCCATTTCTCATGAGATGAACTCAAAGATCTAAAAAAAATTCTATATACACAAAATAACCATTACTCTCAAATATTGTTCACAAATCTGAAAGAATCTGTGATCGTGAGCACTTCTCCTTTGCCGAGATAATCCATCCCACAGGTGTGGCATATCACGATGCTGATTAGACAGCATGATTATTGCACAGGTGTGCCTTATGCTGCGTTCACACCGGACGCGATGTGAATATTCGCGTCGCTCTAAACGCTCGAGTTTCACCACGGCTGCCAGCTGTGTTTCCTCGCATCATTCAAACAAGACGCGCTGGCTCGGGAGCTACAACTACAACAACATGAACATATTTTACCGTGATTTAATTGTAATGCACGTTTCTAAATGATGCCGACGTAACAACACACTGATACCGGTTAGTAAGAACCATGAATTAATGCTTTGACAAGTCTGCAGACAGACGGCAGGCGAAAAACCTTTTAGAATGCGTGTTTTCTGAATGGAGATCGGCTAAGCTAACGTTGTATCTGCTCCGACCGTCCACACTCACAACAACGGCCTACAGACATAAATAAACCAGCGACTGTGTTCTCCATGACACAGGCAGTCTGTGGTTTGTACTTGTTTAACTTCTGTCTAGTTTCTGAACAGATATGAAGAGCTGTGAGCTCTGAGTGCTAACCGCTAACGGCTGATGTTTTCTGGTTGAACGTCAGTGACGGCAGGCTGAGATCCTCACCGCTGATTGGCTTCCGCGAGAACGCATCACGTGAATTTGACGCCCGAGTTGAAACAATTGAACTCTTGCGTTTGACGCGGCCCCCTTCAATCGCGTGATCCGCGCCGCGTCCACCGCTTCATGCTCGCCGTCGGAGCGAATTCGCGTCTGATCGTGTCTCTGCATTGACTTTACATGTAATCGCGCCGCCCCCAAACGTCGCATCGCGTCCGGTGTGAACGTAGCATTAGGCTGGCGTTAACGTTGACGGCGTTGACGTTAACACGCCTGCCCGTTAAATTTGAACCTGCTCAGATGTAGCTTCAAACCCCCCCGCTTCACAACAGTATGAATTAAACGAAAATAAAGAGTTCATCTTTTAGCATGATACTTCAATACCAGACTATTTAAATTAACTCTCTGTCAGTAGACGTTATAACTATGACTGCAAAATGCAATAAATCGCAAACAGAAGCTGGTATTGTCCGGACAACACACCGTGTTATAATTGAAGTTTGAAGAAAATAAACGGTTAGCTTACCAGTGCTACAGATGTGATCCGTGCACACAGCTGCTCCGTGGTCCGTGGCAGGCAGACTTGAGACAGACTTGGCCGCGCACCGAGCCGTTAACCTGCAAAAAGTGGCTGCTCCCGCGATAATTAAATAGTCCAATGAAACAGAAACAAACTCTACTGCTCAGTAGGCGTGTCTCAGTTCAGCGGCCGTTCCCTTCGGAGGCTGCGTTCGTTGACCGCTTGAGAGGCTGTAAAAAAAATAGAGGAACGTGGCCAGTCCACACATAGTGGCGCGTTCGATTACTGTGTGGGCTGTCTGCCGTGGGCTGCATTCCACTCCAAAAGGCCGGGCGGCCCCAGAATCCAAACGCCAGCTGTTTTATGGATTCTCATTTAATTTCCAAGAATATCTCAATACTGGGTTATTTCCAATTTCAAAATAAACATATGTATTAAACAAATAGAAATAAGAAGTAAGTATATTATAGTATATTCAAGAATGAAAACATATTTAAAAACATGATTTTAACAGTCATGTTGTAATTTTAACTGTATTGTATTGTTTTATGTATTACAGTTTTTCTGTGTTCAAACCACAGTAATCTGTAAAGTATACAATGAAATATCATTATTTTAACATAATTCTTAATGTGAATTTAACAGTTTTGTTTGGTTCAGTACTTTACGAAATAGTACTGTAAATTAAAACACTGCTTCATTGTTTCTCTATTTACAGTTTTTTGATGTCGTGATTTTACAGCTTTTTCCTGTTAATTTCACGGACTTTAAATTTTAAAAAAAATGTTGTCCAACAAAAGTTATGTGCGTTATCCGGGCGGGCGGCCCACGGGCAAGGCAGAGGCAGGGAAAGGGGTGTCAGATGGACGTTGTTGTTGTTCCATAATCACTTATCACATAACCTCCGAGACCTCACTGATCTCCATTTGAGGCAATGTGAAATACCCTTCCTCACGACATGACTTGACATATTTGAAATGTACAAGGTCATATTTTAAAGATGCCAAGGGCTATATGCACGTCACTTTGAATTAGTCATCTGTGAGTCCACTTTTCTCTTGACACCAACTTTCATGCAAATCGGAGCAACTTTATTTTTGACCTGTTCTTCAGGAAAAGTCAAGTCTTCAGAGATGAGATTGAAAAGGTCCAAAAATCTAAGTTTCTCCAATCATCTCCAAATTCTACAAACTCAATCCATGGGCTGGAGGCATGAGACAGTTCAATTATCAGCTTCCTGGCCCATTGCAATGTAGAAGTATAGGCCTTTACATTTCAAGTTTGTATTTTGTTGGTCGAACGCACTTATTTGGATAAAAGCGTCAGCTAAATGCAATGTAATGTAATGTAATATACTAATTAATAATAATAATAATTATTATATACATTTCTGCAGGGTCTTGGGTACTTCAAACACCCGAGATCCTGCAGTCATGTATTTGAAGTGGACAAGGTCATATATCCAAGAGGCCAAGGGATACGTGCAAGTAATTTTGAAATACTCATCTGTGGGGCCACTTTTCATCTCGGGAATAGGTCCATTAATAATACCATGGGTTATATGCAGGACACAGTTCAACTATCAGCTTCCTGGCCGATTGCAATGTTGAGATATGGCCATGTTCACTTCAAATACATAACTGCATCGTCTCCAGTATTTGAAGTGTACTGGATAAACTTGGTGAGCCCAAATGTGTAGTGCGGTTAAACAAGCGGCTGACACAGGTTTTCTCTGGAGGGTGGCTGGCATCTCCCTTAGGGATAAGGTGAGAAGTGTAGTGATCCGGGAGGGTGACTTAGCTGATCCTTCGCATAGAAGAGAGCCGGGTGAGGAGGTTCGGGCAGTAAGGAGGCCACCCGACCCACTCCCTAGGGAGGTGTTCAGCTAGCAGGAGACCGAGGGACAGTTCCAGGACCTGGTGGAGGGATTTAACTCCACACTGGCTTGGGAACTTAACTTCGAATAAGCGGTGGAAAAAGGATTAAAACCTTTTAATAATATCAAAACAGAACTTTATTCCTTATTGTACCATTCGTTAAAATCGTCCACCACTAATGTAAAGTGCTCTAAAGGATGTGTTCATCTCCACAGAGAGAAGAGGAAGAGTCCTGTTCCTGTGGAGGAGACGCTGTCCAGCTGTGCTCTGTGTCAGGACGTCCTGGAGGATCTAGTCTCTACCAGCTGTGGACACTGGTTCTGCAGACAGTGCATCACCTCATACTGGGAGCAGCCAGCTCCATCAGGAGACTCCTGCTGTCCCCAGTGTGGAGAAAGATGCAGTAGTATACAAAGTAAGTCTTGTAGTGCCGAGAGACGGGAGTCGGAGGCGGGGTATCAAAGGTACAAGCTAGACTTTTATTTAGCATCAGAACAACATGTAAACAGCTTCAAGCCCGGCAACGAAGACCGGCGGAAACAGGAAGTCCTGTTGACTAAAATATCCGTGCGGAACAATACCCCAACCCATAGATCCGTGGGTGAATAATGTCAATCACCACACAAGCCCCCCCAGAATTCACCCATAGTCAAAATCCTCGTGCCTGGGAGGAAGTACCACCCGACCCCGGCGCGTACGGACCACAGGGGCCGAGGAGGGCGGGGCCGCAGGTGAGGGCAGGGGCGAGGCCTTGAGGGTCTGGACCCCGTGGTCAGAGGCCTGGTCAGCGCCCATGCGGAGGTAATCGAGGCCCAGCTGCACAGCTCCGATGACCGCTCTGGAGAGGCAGTCCGCGACCACGTTAGCCTTGCCAGCGATGTGTCGTATGTCCGTGGTGTACTCGGAGATGTACGAAAGCTGGCGTTGCTGTCGGGCAGACCACGGCTCAGTCGCCTTGGACATGCGGGAAGTAAGAGGCTTGTGATCCACGAAACGCTGCAAACTCCCGGGCTTCCAGCAGGAAACGGAAGTGGCGAACCGCCAAATAGAGACCAAGGAGTTCCCTGTCGAAAGCGTTGTACTTGCACTCCCTGGGAGTCAACTGGCGGCTGAAAAAGGCGAGCGGCTGCCAGGCGCCGTCGACCCATTGCTCATGCACCGCGCCCACAGCGTAGTCAGATGCGTCGGTGGTGATAGCGATGGGGGCCCTGTGTGACGGGTGAGCCAACATGGCGGCTTCACTCAGGGCGGCTTTGGTGGCATCGAAAGCGACCTCCCCTTCAGCCGTCCAGTCTATGGCCTGGCCGGGGGGACTTGTCCTCGAGGGCATTGGCGGATGAACCGGTGATAAAACGTCACCATCCCGAGGAACTCTCGGAGCGCTCGAGCTGTAGGAGGGGAGGGGGGCGGCTCCATTCTTGCTGATGAGATGCCCGAGGAAATGGATGGAGGACAACCCGAACTGACACTTTGCCGGGTTGAGAATCAGGCCGTGTTGGTTGAGCCTCGCGAAAAGGACACAGAGATGTACCTGGTGCTCTTCAGAGGAGGAGCGACCAGGATGTCGTCTAAATAGACAAAGATGAATGGCATGTCTCTGAGCGCTGAATCCATCAGCCGCTGAAACACTGAGCTGCGTTCTTAAGTCCAAACGGCATACTCGGGAACTCGAAAAGCCCGAACGGCGTAATCACCACAGCTTTGGGAACGTCCGAGGGGTGCACCGGAACCTGCGAAGAGCGAAGAAGATGTCAGCCGTGACGAAATCCCACTTAAACCGCCGACCCCCGAAACACAGGTCCACTGTCTTTGTGCCATAGGTGCGAATAGGGGTGTCGTTAGCGAATGTTAATGGTGGGCCGTGGCGTCCACCGGCGGCGTCCACCACCGTAGCCGGCAGGACGCTCCGCTGGGCTCCTGTGTCACAAAGGAGTCTGCGACCAGAGAGGGTGTCCCTGATGAACAGGAGCCGGTTGGATGTGCCAACGCTCGCGGCCACTACCGAGCGCAGGCCTTGGCGTTTCCCGTTGCCTTGTAGGTGCAGGGGGGACGGCACATCCTCGCTTTCGCCCAGAAGCGTGCATGGTATGAACACAGGCCAGGGCTGGAGTCGATGACGTCGGCTCCGGAGCTTCTGAACATGTGACGAAGAAACAGTTCTATGAACAAAAAATTGGGTTCTTCCGTACCCAGCCGGCTGAGCATCATCTCCATGTGGTCGGAAGGCTTGCTGTCTCCCAGGCTATGAATAGCGAGCAGACACCGGGCCCGTTCCGACCGTGACAGCTCGAAAGTCTTTAGCAGGAAAGCCTTGAACGCAGCATATTTATCCTGGGCAGGGGGAAGATGTAATAAAGCCCACCGTCCGGGTTGCAGTGGAGCTTCCCAGCGCCGAAACGACGTGAAAATAGCGTGAATAATGTCAATCACCACAGTCTCAACATATTTCTGCTGATGTCTTCACTTCTGAAAAAATAATTCTTCCTGTTAATTGTTTTTGTGATTTTTAACCACTTCAATGTATCTCACTCTTCTTCTCTTCCAGCAGATGGTGGTCTGCAGGAGGTTCTAGATGAACACAGGCTCAGTCTGAGGAGGAGATGTGACCGTGTGACTGAAGGAACTGATCAAAGTGAAACCCTCCTCAACAGCATCTTCACTGAGCTCTACATCACACAAGGCCTGAGTGAAGAGGTTAATACCCAAAATGAGGTGTGGCAGCTGGAGACAGCTTCCAAGAAGAATCCCCTCCATGACACTCCAATCAAGTGCCAGGACATCTTTAAAGCCTCACCTGACCAGCAGACTCCCATCAGAGCGGTCCTGACCAACGGAGTCGCTGGAGTTGGAAAGACCTTCTCTGTACAGAAGTTCACTCTGGACTGGGCCGAGGGTTTGGAGAACCAGGATGTGAGTCTGGTGGTCCCGCTCTCCTTCAGGGAGCTGAACCTGATCAAAGGAGAGCAGTACAGTCTTCTCCGGCTGCTCCATGTCTTCCATCCGACCTTACAGAAGGTCACAGCAGAGCAGCTGGCTGTCTGCAAAGTGCTGCTCATCTTTGACGGCCTGGATGAAAGCAGACTTTCTCTGGACTTCAGAAACAGTGAGGTTGTGTCTGATGTCTCACAGCAGTCCTCAGTCAACGTGCTGCTGACTAACCTCATCAGGGGGAAGCTGCTTCCCTCGGCTCTCGTCTGGATAACTTCCAGACCTGCAGCGGCCAATCAGATCCCTCCTGAGTGTGTGGACAGGGTGACAGAAGTACGAGGCTTCAGTGACGCCCAGAAGGAGGAGTACTTCAGGAGGAGATGGAGTGATGAAGAGCTGTCCCGCAGAATCATCTCTCACATCAAGAGCTCCAGGAGCCTCCACATCATGTGCATGATCCCAGTCCTCTGCTGGATCACTGCTGAAGTTCTGGACCACGTGTTGACTACAGACCAGAGAGAAGAGCTGCCCCAGACCCTCACTGACATGTACTCACACTTCCTGCTGGTCCAGACACAGAGGAAGAAGCAGAAGTATGAAGCGGGACATGAGACGAGTCCCCAGCAGCTGACGGAGGCTGACAGAGAGCTTCTCCTGAAGCTGGGGAGGCTGGCCTTTGAACATCTGGAGAAAGGAGACATCATGTTCTACCAAGAAGACCTGCAGCGCTGTGGCCTTGATGCCACCGAGGCCTTGGTGCACTCAGGAGTTTGTACAGAGATCTTCAAAAGAGAGAGTGTGATCTTCCAGAAAACAGTCTACTGCTTTGTTCATCTGAGCGTCCAGGAGTTTCTGGCTGCAGTCTACATGTTGCACTGTTACTCCAACAGAGACACAGCGGTACTGAAGGACTTCCTGCAGGGAGACAGGGACGAAGACAGTGATAGCAGTGATCCGGAGTACCCATCCCTGGATGTCTTCCTGAAGAAAGCCATGGAGAAATCCCTCCGAAGTCAAAATGGCCATCTGGACCTGTTTGTGCGCTTTCTCCACGGCCTCTCTCTGGAGTCCAGCCACAGACTCTTAGGAGCCCTTCTTGGTCGCACAGACCTCCGTCCAAAAATCATCCAGAAACTCTTCAAAGGCCAGCTGGGACGCAAAGAAATCCAGAGAGCCATCAAGAACCTGAAGGAGATGAGCAGTGATGAAATCTCTCCGGACAGGAGCATCAACCTCTTCCACTGCCTGACAGAGATGAAGGACCACTCGGTCCATCAGGAGATCGCAGAGTTCCTGAAGTCAGAGAAGAGATCAGGGAAGAGACTCTCTGAGATCCACTGCTCTGCTCTGGCCGACATGCTGCAGATGTCAGAGGAGGTTCTGGAGGCGTTGGACCTGAAGAAGTACAACACATCAGATGAGGGAAAACGGAGACTGATTCCAGCTGTGAGGAACTGCAGGAAGGCTGAGTAAATCCAGATTTGATTAACTTCATACATTAGTCCAGATAAGAAGTTTACGTCTTCAAATAAACACTATATCAAGTCTGCTGTTTCTAATACTGTGAGAGCCAAAGGGATCCACAATGACGCACATTGTTAATCAGAACTAGGGTTGCCAGAAACTGACCATGATCAAAATCGATTATTCGGCAGCCCTGGCGAATAATAATCGATTATTCGACTGACCGACGTCGAGAGGAAGGAATTCCGTTGTTTTCTTTACTGGAACATGTTTAACAATACAAACAACAAACAAGCATGTCATCACAACGACGTGGCCTTGGAGTGAAGTTGGTAATGGCCGGCTGTGCTGCGTCTTTCTCTGTAACCTCTTTGGCGTGCTTCGCACTCAAATGCGAACGCATTGTTGAGGTTGAGTTGTGATAGACCAACGTCTTTTCTCAGAGCTTGCATTTAACTTCCTTTGGACTTGTAAGTTCGAAGTAGTTCCACGAGGAACTCTTTTTACCTGCCGCTTTGTTCACCTTTAGTCGCACGTGTGAGGGAGAGGGGGGGGTGGGGGTGGGGGCGGGGTCGGTGTGTCGCGGGCTGCAGCAGCAGTCTGCTCTGCACGCAGGCTTCCTCCAAGTTTACAGTAAAACAAACTGGTGGTGTGACCAATGTCCATTTAAAATTATTAATACTATTACTATTATTAGCATATATATATATATTTTTGGTTGAAACTAAGCCAGACATAAATAATAAAAAAATATATATATAAATAAAATCGATTTTTAAAAATGATATTCGATTATGGAGACTGTAGCGAATAATCGAATAATCTCTGGCATCCCTAATCAGAACATGATGGGTCTACTGTTTTCATCAAATGCATGATGTTCATATAATCTTCTTGTGAAAAACTCACTCTGTAATATCTGTCCTGACAGAATAACTTCCTGTGGCCTCTCAGAGACTCACTGTGAAGTCGTGGCCTCAGCTCTGAAGTCCAACCCCTCCCACCTGAGAGATCTGGACCTGAGTTACAACAAGCTGCAGGACTCAGGAGTGGAGCGTCTGAGTTCTGGACTAAAGAGTCCAAACTGCAGACTGGAGACTCTCAGGTCAGTTCTCTGACTGCAGTTCATACGGTTCATTTTTCTTTTCAAAAATGTGCCCGAGAACAGGACTTTGTACCTGTTCATTTTGTTATGTTTTTTCAAATGGTTGAGTATCTAGCAGAATAACAAAGAAAAGTGAAGGTGAATGTGTGACGGACAGTGTTTGAGCTTCCACAGACTCACTCTGTGCTCCATGGGTCGGTGAAGATGCTGTCAGTACTGATGAGCTGTGAGGGAGAGGAAGGAGTGG
Source organism: Champsocephalus gunnari (assembly GCA_036324595.1). Taxonomy (NCBI): domain Eukaryota; kingdom Metazoa; phylum Chordata; class Actinopteri; order Perciformes; family Channichthyidae; genus Champsocephalus; species Champsocephalus gunnari. The sequence continues at coordinate 2,510,155 of CM070432.1, read as the reverse complement.
TGAAAGATCTGAAGACAGAGAAAAACTGCTGCTTGGATTATCATGGATCTACATCTTTCTTCACTCTGACATCTAACCCTTCCTCAGCTCTGAACAGATTATTAAACCTGGAAACTTACTTCATGTTTTCTTTCTTCAGACTGTGGGGCTGCATGTTGTCAGAGATCAGCTGTTCTGCTCTGATCTCTGCCCTGAAGTCCAACCCCTCCCACCTGAGAGTTCTGGAGCTGAGTAACAACCATCTGCAGGGTTCAGGAGAGAAGCAGCTGAGAGATCTTCTGGAGAGTCCAGACTGCAGACTGGAGACCCTCAGGTCAGTTCTCCTTCTTTTACTTCTGTGCTGAGATGAAGGCGAGACACGGCAGGCAAAAACATTGTTTTTCATGCACTGGTCAATTTTGAGATTTTGTGCTATTTTGATTCTATAACATGTTTTCTTTCAGGCTTTTGGAAGGAAAACGTACAAAATACACATTTAAGTGTTTATTTTACTATAGTTTGTCTATTTGCGTCTGTAGATTTCTCCTAAATTCCCCAAAAGTTAGCTTTCTCACGTAACATAAAGTACCGCGACCGCTGTGTGCACCATGGCAACAGAGATATCGTTGGAAAGCTCCGTCTCTCCTGCACAATCTCATCGGATCCAAATATGGTCATTTCCTTTGCATCAGCAACCAATCGTGAAAGCACAAAGGGGTCTTGAACCAAGAAACGAAATCTCATTGGCTGGTGTAAATTTCTGACAACGCGATTCGTTCAGATGCGTCACGTGGTGTGCTAAAACACTTCCTGGTTAGCTTTCCGCTAAAAATTTAAATCACAAAATGGCAAAAGAACGGCGAAAAAAACGTTCACAGAGAAGACGACAACAATTGTCACTTGCACGAAGCAAGGTTATACAAAAAACAAATGACCCCAGAACATGAAATACCTTCACGGAGTGCGTCGATGCGCAACCTGTCATTCAGAGAACAGGAGGGTTTAGCTAGCGCCTCACTGTAATCTTTAAAGGTCGTGTTCGAAATGTCCACTTCAGTAGCACGTAGAGACACCAAACCCTCCAGTTATATTCCTATCAATATTATGAAGGCTTTTACAGAAGGGTTTGTTCAGATATCATTCATAGCCTGAATTATACAACATTGTATACCTAAAAACATGGCGAAAATTGATATTTTAGGGCTGTTGACAGTATTTTCTGATTTATGGAGTGATAAAAAGAGATATCCAAAATACCTTCTGTAAAAGCCTTCGATACTAATATGACTACAAAATGAAACAAGAATTTTGAACCTGGCATTATCCAAAGTTCAGATTTCGGTTCCTGAAATTTAAACATGCTATTTCAGAAAACTTGTAATACAAAAAACAATTGCCTTATTGTAAGTAATTAACTAGAGAAATATCTAGCTGATATCTGTAAGGGAAAAAAAATCACCCTATTCACCTTGGGTGTCTCGCCTTAAGAGAGATGTGTTGACTCTGAGCTGAGGACATCAGGCTGATATTACACTGATCCACACTGATATATTAATGCTATTAGGCGCTTTTATTTCCTGGATCTATCTAGTAAATCGCGTTCACACTGCTTTGGGTTTACTGGCAGGCCACAAACACCTTCAGGGCGTATACTGCCACCCGAAGTCCCCGGAGTTGGGGAATGGCTTCAGTAGAAGCTGCTGGGAAGACTCCCGAGTTAATCGCCAGAAGCGCCGACACCTCCTCATCACTCCAACGCTCCCATGTTTTCTTTTGCGTTGCCATAAGTTAGTCTCTCTGCGTTGGTGCGCTGGGCTAATGCTAATGCTAATAATGCTAATAATGCTAATGCGAGCAAATAAAATGCCGGCTTCACAAAAACTTTTCTGAGTTGTACGGGGCGTGGTTTGCAATTCGCCCGGCCAATCAGAAATTGAAACCTTTTCGTCCCCAGGAAAGTACCACCTCTCTAGCAGGGACTGAAAAGGGGTGAAAATGTTCCCGAAAAAGTTCTTCTTCCAGATATTTTTGATCCCAGGAACTATCGGAACTATTCCTGGGGAAAGTACTCCGTTGTGAAAGCGCCTATAGTCTACTTTCTTCTTCTGTGGTTTAGTTCACTGACTGTGGCAGAGCCATGTTGATCATTACATTTAAAAATAACAAGAAAAATCCTTCAGTGCATAATTCACTCTGAACCTCTTAAACCCCTGAAATTCATCTTACAGTCTCCATCATGATTTTAATAAATTATTTAAAAGACAAATTAATAAATGTTTCTATTCAAACTATCAACAATAAAGATTATATTCAGTATTTGCCTTTTCCAATATTTTTCTGAAGCTGACTGAATAGTTTAAACTTACATCATGTATTCCTTATTCAGTCTGTGGAGCTGCAGCTTGTCAGAGATCAGCTGTGCTGCTCTGGCCTCGGCTCTGAAGTCTGACCCCTCCCACCTGAGAGATCTGGACCTGAGTTACAACAATCTGCAGGACTCAGGAGTGGAGCTGCTGAGTTCTGGACTAAAGGGTCCAGATTGCAGACTGGAGACTCTCAGGTCAGTTCACTGACTACAGTTCAGAGATGTTTTGTATTTAAAAATGTGCCTGAGAACAAAGAATCTCTGTATGGTTGGTTTTTTGATTATTCCGTTTCAAAACTGAATAGGAAAAATTAAAAAACACTGTTTTAGTTTGTGTGAGTCTGTGGAAGCTGAACAACGTTATTCTGTTTTTAAACCAAAACAGGAAAACAGATAAATCAACGTTTTGTAATCTTTGTATCTTCGGAGCATTAGTTTTTCTAACCCTAACCCTGCGCACTGGAAAGTATATTGTGCGCAGAAGATACTTTTTGTTTTGTTCATGACCCAAGTTTAGGGGCTCCGTAGTTACCTCATACATTTAAAAAAAAAGTAAATGGTAACTGACTGTTTTAAAACCAAAACGGAAAACCAAAAAAACTACATTATTCTGTTTTTAAACAAAACGGGGAAAACAGATAAATCAACATTTTGTTTTGTTTGTATGATTTACGGATATGATATACTTACAGACATGCAACAAGGAATAGTGACAAAGAACTATTTTCAGTGCACTTCCATGGGCGCAGGGTTAGAAACACAAAGGGTCCGAAGATACACGGATTCAAAAACGTTGATTTATCTGTGTGTCCATTTTGGTTTAAAAACAGAATAACGTGTTTGAGCTTCCACAGACTCACTCTGTGCTCCGTGAGTCGGGGAAGATGCTGTCGGTACTGATGAGCTGTGAGGGAGGGGAAGGAGTGGTGAAAGATCTGATGAGAGAGAAACTGCTGCAGAGTTTGAGCTTGGATTATCATGGATCTACATCTTTCTTCACTCTGACATCTAAACCTTCCTCAGCTCTGAACAGATTATTAAACCTTGAAACTAACATCATGTTCTCTTTCCTCAGACTGAGTGGCTGCAGGCTGTCAGAGATCAGCTGTTCTGCTCTGGCCTCAGCTCTGAAGTCCAACCTCCACCTGAGAGATCTGGACCTGAGTCACAACGCTCTGCAGGGTTCAGGAGTGAAGCTGCTGAGAGATCTTCTGAAGAGTCCAGACTGCAGACTGGAGACCCTCAGGTCAGCGAGGGGTCGACTCTCTGCCGCTTCAGCAGTCTTGTGTTGGGGGGTTGATGTGTTCTCACGCTGAACCTCCAGTTCTTCCTTCCAGACGTAGCCTAGCTTAGCACAACTCATCATGCTACCCATTCACTGCAGTTTCTTATTTATTTATTTTCATTCTTCCACTAATATTGTAATGTGAGCTTAAAATGCAAATCCACTTTTTTGTAAGTAAGCAACTTCTTAAAGGCCCTGTCACACTGTCCCGAAATTGACACCCGATGGACACACGATAAAGGAAATGTTCAAATTCGGCTGTGATCGTAGCAACATCGGGCCATTCGTGAGGGCATCTTAAGCCATCGTGTGACCGCCGGTGGAGTTTCTCAGGCTCCGGCAGCAACTTCATGAGCGGCAACTTCGTAAGGCACTCGTGAGGGCATCTTGTCAAATCGTGTCATCTTCGTGTTATCATCGGTGCATCCGCCCTCACTCTGATCGGGGGGAATGCCCGATGGCACCGATGATGACAAGATGCCCTCACGATGGCCTCACGATGGCCTTACGAAGGGCAAAATTGACACACGAATTCAACACGAAAATGAACCTTCGCAAGGTCCTTCGGCAATTGTTTGGCATGCCAAAGATTTTGCCACCGCTCACGAAGTTGCTGCCGGAGCCTGAGAAACTCCACCGGCGATCCTACGAAGGCTTAAGATGCCCTCACGAACGGCCCGATGTTGCTACGATCACAGCCGAATTTGAACATTTCCTTTATCGTGTGTCCATCGGGTTGTTTTATTGCACAACAAAATCATGTAAACATATTATGTAAATAACCCAATTTGTGTTACTGTGAAACTAAAAAGGATATAATATATTATTTTGAAGGAGAGTTGACATGAAGTTGTTGTTGCTATGGAAACAACATTACGGAGAAAACGTAATATTTTCTACATATAAAGACGGAGAAAGTAAAGAACAAAGTCTGAAAATATCAGTACAGTATCATTGTGTAGTGACAGTGTTTTGACAGAGCCTGAGAAACTCCACCGGCGGTCATACGATGGCTTAGATGTCCCTCACGAATGGCCCGATGTTGCTACGATCAGAGCCGAATTTGAACATTTCCTTTATCGTGTGTCCATCGGGTGTCAATTTCGGGACAGTGTGACAGGGCCTTTAAGGATGTACAGGATTTTACAGAGTGTGCTTGGTTCTCCTGTCATGCTTTTGTTTCTAGACTTAAGAGGAGTTATTTCCTGTTAGCTGTTAGCTGAGGCAGTCAGTCGTAGTGTCCGCAGAGAAGAGATGATGGGATGTAAGCAGGAGATCAGTCAGGACTCTGAAGCTGACTCAAAGCACACACACTTGTTTTAATCCATAACTGTTGGGTTGTGCTCATCCCTACAGGATCAATAAGAAGACGATCCAAGCCAAGATAAAGAAGAGATGTGAGTATTGAAACCATATCCTCCATTCATCAGACTATTCTACTTTAAAGTCTGATCTTAAAATGTATCTATTCCATCTTGTTCCAGCTCTCTTCAATCACTTTAGCTGCCAATGTTTCTCTCGGCTGATGTTTGATTATCATTATTCTTTCAGGAGACTCGGGTGTCAAACAGGAAGTGAAAACTGGATCAACTGACGGTATAATTTCCGTAAAGCAACAATCAATTTCACTTAAGGCTTTTCTTACAAATAAAGATGTAGAGAAGAATCATAAATATACACCGATCAGCCATAACATTATGACCACCTGCCTAATATCGTGTAGATGCTCTTTCGCCTCCAAACCAGCCCTGACCCGTGGAGGCATGGACTCCACTCGACCTCTGAAGGAGTGCTGTGGTATCTGGCACCAAGACGTTAGCAGCAGATCCTTTAAAGGTCTCCTATCATGCAAAATGCACTTTTTGACGTATTTTATACATAAATATGCGTCTGTATCAGAAAGACAGTGTCCATTCATGCTTTAAAACAAAAACATTACAGTCGCCGTTAAAAAATAAAACGAAAGTAATAATAATAATAACTTGAATGTACAGGTCCCCATGTGTTCACTTTGATGGACTGTCTTCTGAGTGGTTGAACATTGCTAATGGCGTTCCTCAAGGTTCTGTTTCAGGCCCACTTTTATTCTCTACATCAACAGCTTAGGGCAAAATGTGGATGAAGCTACTTTACATGTGTATGCGGATGATACCGTGATGTTCTGTGCAGGTCCTTCCATTCAGGAGGCTGGTGTTACATTACAGGCTGTTTTTAACACTACTCAGACTCAGCTCTCTGAACTAAAGCTTCTTTTAAATGTTGATAAAACCAAGGTAACGCTCTTTTCTAAAGCTAAAAAGACGCCAGAGCCTGTTTTAGATATTGTTACTATGCAAGGACAAGTACTTGAAGTGGTGTGTATATAGCGCCTTTCATAACCTCAAGGTCGCTTTACAAAGAAACATACAAGGACAAGACATAAAACATAAACATAACACAGGGGGCAGAAATGGAAGTGTAAGGGGGGGGGGAGTGAGTTAATGTTGGGAGGCTTTGTTGAACAGATGAGTTTTAATGGTTGATTTGAAGATGTTGAGAGAAGGGGCGTTGGGGATTTCTGCAGGGAGGGAGCTCCAGAGGGTGGGGGCAGCGACACTGAAGGCACGACCCCCGAAGGTGTGGAGGCGTGAAGGTGGAATGGAGAGCAGGCCGGAGTCTGAGGATGGAAGGGTGCGGGACGGGGGGTGGAGGAGATCTGTGAGGGACTGAGGGGAGAGGGCTCTCCGCAGACCCGTTCTCACAGCGTTACAAACCTTTCTCTCCATATCAAGCCACACTCATTGTTTTTACTTCGGCTGTGAGTGTGTGTGTGTGTGCTCAGGATGAGTTTCGCTTGTTCCCGCTGCATCGCCGACCCGGAAACCACACCAGTAAGCCAGCTCACTGAGCAGCGAGCCTTGCAACGTCCCGACCAATCAGAGCACGAAATACACATGCTACACAGAGATGCTGTAATGTAAATCTATTCTAGTCGACCTCAACAATGGAACTATGATCAGTAGAAATGGCCGTGACACGGGACCTTTAAGAACATCTATGAACATTCATCTGTTGTCATCTTACAGTGTATTTATCTCAATAGTTATCACCGTAATAAACAGTATTTTTATCTTACTTTACAATATTACATTTTACATTCTGTTCTTGTATATCATGTTCTCTTTACGTTTATATGGATTTCTTGCACTATTTTCATCTTATCTTTGATGTCGTGATGTATGTCTTAAGATTTCTATTGCCATCTCTACACTGTAGCTTCTGTGCATTTGACAATAAAGCCTTTGAATTGATTTGTTTGTTTTGAGTGAATTGTTATTAAAAAAGAAAGAAAGGGAAGAGTCGAGGAAACGGGGGGTGTAGATCCGGTTGGAGTCGAGAGGATTATTGCTTGTTTTAGGACGAGACTAAGTTCATAGCGTTTCTGGCAGGTGCATTCATATATATCAGATCCCCAGAGTCCAGCACAGGTCAAAGGTCACAGAGCCTCTTCCTGGCCTCAAGCGAGAAGCAGGACTTGTTTCTGAAACGGAAACCTTTTAGAGCGAGTATTTTGTTTTTATAAAGAAGGCCACCTAATCGTGACGTTTGTAGTCAACAACGTATAAAGGACTACATTTCCCACGCGCCTCCTCCAAAGAGCCAGAGATGGGTCCGAAAGACGCCACCGAGGCAGTTTTTAACCGTTAAGATACCGTTTAAGTTACCATTACATTTATCCAAGCCTTAACATAGAAAGGAAGACAGAAAGAGCACCTAAGTTGTTATTTTATTTGAGTTGTGTTTGATTTGTTTTGACTTTTGTAAAGGCCTGCTGTCTTTGTGTCCCGTGTGAAAAGTTTGTTATTTTATTTTTAGCAAACATATTGCAAAATATCATCCAAACCATCGGAGGCCAAGCAACTCATCAACTGTGAGTTAAACAAATATAAAAGAAGGAAAACTAGTTAGAAATGTTTGTGTCGGCGTCTCGTGGCTCGATGGAAAATCAGGAAGAAAGCCACGACTGTGCTGACGAGGCAGAAAGAAAGTCTGAGAGGAGTTAACTCGCTTTGATGGTGCTGAGAGTCATCCCTCTCAGTCTACAGCAGGGGCGTCAAACTCAATTTCATCGCGGGCCACATCAGCATTATGGTTTGCACTCAAAGGGCCGGCTGTAACTTTAAGACTATATAGAAATACATATATAAATATATCATATATATAAAATAATGTATTATATGACATCATTGCCTCTGCATTGGATTATCATCGGATAGGGTAATAACTTCATAATTAACTACGTCTGAAAGCAGAAGTCTAGGGCAAGTCTCTTCAGTGCGTATGTCCCAAAATGATTTAAAGAGAAAAGCCAAATTCTGGAGAAAAAATAAATAGAAGTGACATTTAGAAATAAACATCTAATTCTGAGAAAAAGGAATTCTATGAAAAAAATGCATATTTTGAAGAAAAAAAGGCAAATTCTGAGAAAAAAGTCATATTCCAGATGCATTGTGGGACATGTAGTTTATGGGCAACATGCTTCTGTAGCATGTAACCGTATCATAAACATATTATATTCTTTGCAAGCTCTTGTGGGGCCACATAAAATGAAGTCGCGGGCCGAATGTGGCCCCCGGGCCTTGAGTTTGACACCCCTGGTCTAGAGCAATTCAATCAGCAGGCTAGTTTTTCGAGATAAGAGGTTAACATATTTAGCTTTATTTAGCTTTATTGATTGTCATCTTTACCTATATTAGGAGTTTGCATTCGTTTTGATAAAGGTACTTGTATTAGTTACCTTCCCAAGTAGCATGGGGACCCTTTTAGGGGGGTTCTGGAGATGTCATTGCAGATAGCCATTCCATGTTGTCGTTGCTGGAGACCAGGAGAGTCCACACTGTGTTGTTAGATATGGCCTCAGGTCTGTCATAAGGTTGAAAGACAATGTAGGGACATTATTCTGGATACTTGAAACATGCTACATCACAGCTCTCCATAAAACTTGGCTTTTATCCAAAGGTGAGTACTTCTACTTTTACTACAAGATCTGGGTACTTCTACTTTTACTACAAGATCTGAGTACTTTTACTCAAGTACAATATCTGAGTACTTCTACTTTAACTCAAGTACAAGATCTGAGTACTTCTACTTTTACTCAAGTACAAGATCTGAGTAATTCTACTTTTACTCAAGTACAAGATCTGAGTACTTCTACTTTTACTCAAGTACAAGATCTGAGTACTTCTACTTGTACTCAAGTACAAGATCTGAGTACTTCTACTTTTATTAAAGTACAAGATCTGAGTACTTCTTATTTTACTCAAGTACAAGATCTGAGTTTCTACTTTTATTAAAGTACAACATCTGAGTACTTATACTTTTACTACAAGATCTGAGTACTTCTACTTTTACTCAAGTACAAGATCTAAGTACTTCTACTTTTACTCAAGTACAAGATCTGAGTACTTATACTTTTACTACAAGATCTGAGTACTTGTACTTTTACTACAAGATCTGATTAATTCTACTTTTACTCAAGTACATCACCTGAGTACTTCTTCGTTTACTCAAGTGCAAGATATGAATACTTGTACTTTTACTCAAGTACAACATCTGAGTACTTATACTTTTACTACAAGATCTGAGTACTTATAATTTTACTCAAGTACAAGATCTAAGTACTTCTACTTTTACTCAAGTACAAGATCTGAGTACTTATACTTTTACTACAAGATCTGAGTACTTATAATTTTACTCAAGTACAAGATCTAAGTACTTCTACTTTTACTCAAGTACAAGATCTGAGTACTTATACTTTTACTACAAGATCTGAGTACTTATAATTTTACTCAAGTACAAGATCTGATTAATTCTACTTTTACTCAAGTACATCACCTGAGTACTTCTTCGTTTACTCAAGTGCAAGATCTGAATACTTGTACTTTTACTCAAGTACATCATCTGAGTACTTCTACTTTTACTCAAGTACAAGATCTGAATACTTCTACTTTTACTCAAGTACAAGATCTGAGTACTTCTTATTTTACTCAAGTACAAGATCTGAGTTTCTACTTTTATTAAAGTACAACATCTGAGTACTTATACTTTTACTACAAGATCTGAGTACTTATAATTTTACTCAAGTACAAGATCTAAGTACTTCTACTTTTACTCAAGTACAAGATCTGATTAATTCTACTTTTACTCAAGTACATCACCTGAGTACTTCTTCGTTTACTCAAGTGCAAGATCTGAATACTTGTACTTTTACTCAAGTACATCATCTGAGTACTTCTACTTTTACTCAAGTACAAGATCTGAATACTTATAATTTTACTCAAGTACAAGATCTGATTAATTCTACTTTTACTCAAGTACATCACCTGAGTACTTCTTCGTTTACTCAAGTGCAAGATCTGAATACTTGTACTTTTACTCAAGTACATCATCTGAGTACTTCTTATTTTACTCAAGTACAAGATCTGAGTTTCTACTTTTATTAAAGTACAACATCTGAGTACTTATACTTTTACTACAAGATCTGAGTACTTATAATTTTACTCAAGTACAAGATCTAAGTACTTCTACTTTTACTCAAGTACAAGATCTGAGTACTTGTACTTTTACTACAAGATCTGAATACTTCTTCTTTTACTCAAGTACATCATCTGAGTACTTCTTCTTTTACTCAAGTGCAAGATCTGAATACTTCTACTTTTACTCAAGTACAAGATCTGAGTACTTCTACTTTTACTCAAGTACAAGATCTGAGTACTTCTACTTTTACTCAAGAACAAGATCTGAGTACTTCTACTTTTACTCAAGTACAAGATCTGAGTACTTCTTATTTTACTCAAGTACAAGATCTGAGTTTCTACTTTTATTAAAGTACAACATCTGAGTACTTATACTTTTACTACAAGATCTGAGTACTTATAATTTTACTCAAGTACAAGATCTAAGTACTTCTACTTTTACTCAAGTACAAGATCTGAGTACTTGTACTTTTACTCAAGTACAAGATCTGAGTACTTCTACTTTTACTCAAGAACAAGATCTGAGTACTTCTACTTTTACTCAAGTACATCATCTGAGTACTTCTTCTTTTACTCAAGTGCAAGATCTGAATACTTCTACTTTTACTCAAGTACAAGATCTGAGTACTTCTACTTTTACTCAAGTACAAGATCTGAGTACTTCTACTTTTACTCAAGAACAAGATCTGAGTACTTCTACTTTTACTCAAGTACAAGATCTGAGTACTTCTTATTTTACTCAAGTACAAGATCTGAGTTTCTACTTTTATTAAAGTACAACATCTGAGTACTTATACTTTTACTACAAGATCTGAGTACTTATAATTTTACTCAAGTACAAGATCTAAGTACTTCTACTTTTACTCAAGTACAAGATCTGAGTACTTGTACTTTTACTCAAGTACAAGATCTGAGTACTTCTACTTTTACTCAAGAACAAGATCTGAGTACTTCTACTTTTACTCAAGTACATCATCTGAGTACTTCTTCTTTTACTCAAGTGCAAGATCTGAATACTTCTACTTTTACTCAAGTACAAGATCTGAGTACTTCTACTTTTACTCAAGTACAAGATCTGAGTACTTCTACTTTTACTCAAGAACAAGATCTGAGTACTTCTACTTTTACTCAAGTACAAGATCTGAGTACTTCTTATTTTACTCAAGTACAAGATCTGAGTTTCTACTTTTATTAAAGTACAACATCTGAGTACTTATACTTTTACTACAAGATCTGAGTACTTATAATTTTACTCAAGTACAAGATCTAAGTACTTCTACTTTTACTCAAGTACAAGATCTGAGTACTTGTACTTTTACTCAAGTACAAGATCTGAGTACTTCTACTTTTACTCAAGAACAAGATCTGAGTACTTCTACTTTTACTCAAGTACATCATCTGAGTACTTCTTCTTTTACTCAAGTGCAAGATCTGAATACTTCTACTTTTACTCAAGTACAAGATCTGAGTACTTCTACTTTTACTCAAGTACAAGATCTGAGTACTTCTACTTTTACTCAAGTACAAGATCTGAGTACTTCTTATTTTACTCAAGTACAAGATCTGAGTTTCTACTTTTATTAAAGTACAACATCTGAGTACTTATACTTTTACTACAAGATCTGAGTACTTATAATTTTACTCAAGTACAAGATCTAAGTACTTCTACTTTTACTCAAGTACAAGATCTGAGTACTTGTACTTTTACTCAAGTACAAGATCTGAGTACTTCTACTTTTACTCAAGAACAAGATCTGAGTACTTCTACTTTTACTCAAGTACATCATCTGAGTACTTCTTCTTTTACTCAAGTGCAAGATCTGAATACTTCTACTTTTACTCAAGTACAAGATCTGAGTACTTCTACTTTTACTCAAGTACAAGATCTGAGTACTTCTACTTTTACTCAAGTACAAGATCTGAGTACTTCTACTTTTACTCAAGTACAAGATCTGAATTCCCTACACTGTGCTGACGAGGCAGAAGGAAAGTCTGAGAGGAGTTAAGTGAAGGTGCTGAGAGTCACCTCCTCTCAGTCTAGAGCAATTCAATCAGCAGGCTAGTTTTTAGAGATAAGAGGTTAACATATTCTCCTTTATTGATTGTCATCTTTACCTTTATTAGTATTGTCTGTTCGTTTTGCAAAGGGTAGTTTCATTAGTTATCCAGCAGTTGGCGGTAATGCAAAGTCTGGAAGCCAACCGCCTCTTAAAACCAAAAAGAAGAAGAAAATATCACGCTTCTTCGGTTTTCCAGTCGGTCGCTTTTAAGTGATGCACACGAGCTTCTCACCGGATGTTGATAAACGCACATGTGTTGCTGTTGAGAGTTGAAGCTGTTTCCTATTCATGTAGCTGCTATAGTTTATTGATTCAAACTCAAACTCGTTGTATTAAACCGGGATGTCTGCGTCGTTGGTCCGGAGAGGACTGGAGCTGCTGAACGAAGACATTAAAGGTCCGTTTTAGCTTTTTATCCGCAGCTTCATAGCTACATCACAGCTAGCGTTAGCATCCGTTTGAACAGTTCTTCTCCTCTGCTGCTGTCTGAAATGAAATGTAAACAGAAGTTCATTTATTCCTATATTTGTCATCATCATTGAATTCCTAAATGCTTTAAAAACACCTCAAACAGGCTTTTTTAATGTATTTCACAGGACATGTTGAATTGTTTTAATATAGCCAGAATCTGCGTATTATTAAAGAGTCCTCTCCTGCTGATGTTCAGGTGTATATCAGTATGTAGTGTCTCTACTTTAAAGAGTTCTCTCCTGCTGATGTTCAGGTGTATATCAGTATGTAGTGTCTCTACTTTAAAGAGTCCTCTCCTGCTGATGTTCAGGTGTATATCAGTATGTAGTGTCTCTACTTTAAAGAGTCCTCTCCTGCTGATGTTCAGGTGTATATCAGTGTGTAGTGTCTCTACTTTAAAGAGTCCTCTCCTGCTGATGTTCAGGTGTATATCAGTGTGTAGTGTCTCTACTTTAAAGAGTCCTCTCCTGCTGATGTTCAGGTGTATATCAGTATGTAGTGTCTCTACTTTAAAGAGTCCTCTCCTGCTGATGTTCAGGTGTATATCAGTATGTAGTGTCTCTACTTTAAAGAGTTCTCTCCTGCTGATGTTCAGGTGTATATCAGTACGTAGTGTCTCTACTTTAAAGAGTCCTCTCCTGCTGATGTTCAGGTGTATATCAGTATGTAGTGTCTCTACTTTAAAGAGTCCTCTCCTGCTGATGTTCAGGTGTATATCAGTATGTAGTGTCTCTACTTTAAAGAGTCCTCTCCTGCTGATGTTCAGGTGTATATCAGTATGTAGTGTCTCTACTTTAAAGAGTCCTCTCCTGCTGATGTTCAGGTGTATATCAGTATGTAGTGTCTCTACTTTAAAGAGTCCTCTCCTGCTGATGTTCAGGTGTATATCAGTATGTAGTGTATCTACTTTAAAGAGTCCTCTCCTGCTGATGTTCAGGTGTATATCAGTATGTAGTGTCTCTACTTTAAAGAGTCCTCTCCTGCTGATGTTCAGGTGTATATCAGTATGTAGTGTCTCTACTTTAAAGAGTCCTCTCCTGCTGATGTTCAGGTGTATATCAGTATGTAGTGTCTCTACTTTAAAGAGTCCTCTCCTGCTGATGTTTAGGTGTATATCAGTATGTAGTGTCTCTACTTTAAAGAGTCCTCTCCTGCTGATGTTCAGGTGTATATCAGTATGTAGTGTCTCTACTTTAAAGAGTCCTCTCCTGCTGATGTTCAGGTGTATATCAGTATGTAGTGTCTCTACTTTAAAGAGTCCTCTCCTGCTGATGTTCAGGTGTATATCAGTGTGTAGCGTCTCTACTTTAAAGAGTCCTCTCCTGCTGATGTTCAGGTGGATATCAGTGTGTAGTGTCTCTACTTTAAAGAGTCCTCTCCTGCTGATGTTCAGGTGTATATCAGTATGTAGTGTCTCTACTTTAAAGAGTCCTCTCCTGCTGATGTTCAGGTGTATATCAGTATGTAGTGTCTCTACTTTAAAGAGTCCTCTCCTGCTGATGTTCAGGTGTATATCAGTATGTAGTGTCTCTACTTTAAAGAGTCCTCTCCTGCTGATGTTCAGGTGTATATCAGTACGTAGTGTCTCTACTTTAAAGAGTCCTCTCCTGCTGATGTTCATGTGTATATCAGTATGTAGTGTCTCTACTTTAAAGAGTCCTCTCCTGCTGATGTTCAGGTGTATATCAGTATGTAGTGTCTCTACTTTAAAGAGTCCTCTCCTGCTGATGTTCATGTGTATATCAGTATGTAGTGTCTCCACTTTAAAGAGTCCTCTCCTGCTGATGTTCAGGGGTATATCAGTATGTAGTGTAGTCTACTTTAAAGAGTCCTCTCCTGCTGATGTTCAGGTGTATATCAGTGTGTAGTGTCTCTACTTTAAAGAGTCCTCTCCTGCTGATGTTCAGGTGTATATCAGTATGTAGTGTCTCTACTTTAAAGAGTCCTCTCCTGCTGATGTTCAGGTGTATATCAGTATGTAGTGCCTCTACTTTAAAGAGTCCTCTCCTGCTGATGATCAGGTGTATATCAGTATGTAGTGTATCTACTTTAAAGAGTCCTCTCCTGCTGATGTTCAGGTGTATATCAGTATGTAGTGTCTCTACTTTAAAGAGTCCTCTCCTGCTGATGTTCAGGTGTATATCAGTATGTAGTGTCTCTACTTTAAAGAGTCCTCTCCTGCTGATGTTCAGGTGTATATCAGTATGTAGTGTCTCTACTTTAAAGAGTCCTCTCCTGCTGATGTTCAGGTGTATATCAGTATAAGTGTCTCTACTTTAAAGAGTCCTCTCCTGCTGATGTTCAGGTGTATATCAGTACGTAGTGTCTCTACTTTAAAGAGTCCTCTCCTGCTGATGTTCAGGTGTATATCAGTATGTAGTGTCTCTACTTTAAAGAGTCCTCTCCTGCTGATGTTCATGTGTATATCAGTATGTAGTGTCTCTACTTTAAAGAGTCCTCTCCTGCTGATGTTCAGGTGTATATCAGTATGTAGTGTCTCTACTTTAAAGAGTCCTCTCCTGCTGATGTTCATGTGTATATCAGTATGTAGTGTCTCCACTTTAAAGAGTCCTCTCCTGCTGATGTTCAGGGGTATATCAGTATGTAGTGTAGTCTACTTTAAAGAGTCCTCTCCTGCTGATGTTCAGGTGTATATCAGTATGTAGTGTCTCTACTTTAAAGAGTCCTCTCCTGCTGATGTTCAGGTCTATATCAGTATGTAGTATCTCTACTTTAAAGAGTCCTCTCCTGCTGATGTTCAGGTGTATATCAGTATGTAGTGTATCTACTTTAAAGAGTCCTCTCCTGCTGATGTTCAGGTGTATATCAGTATGTAGTGTCTCTACTTTAAAGAGTCCTCTCCTGCTGATGTTCAGGTGTATATCAGTATGTAGTGTCTCTACTTTAAAGAGTCCTCTCCTGCTGATGTTCAGGTCTATATCAGTATGTAGTATCTCTACTTTAAAGAGTCCTCTCCTGCTGATGTTCAGGTGTATATCAGTATGTAGTGTCTCTACTTTAAAGAGTCCTCTCCTGCTGATGTTCAGGTGTATATCAGTATGTAGTGTCTCTACTTTAAAGAGTCCTCTCCTGCTGATGTTCAGGTGTATATCAGTATGTAGTGTCTCTACTTTAAAGAGTCCTCTCCTGCTGATGTTCAGGTCTATATCAGTATGTAGTGCCTCTACTTTAAAGAGTCCTCTCCTGCTGATGTTCAGGTGTATATCAGTATGTAGTGTCTCTACTTTAAAGAGTCCTCTCCTGCTGATGTTCAGGTGTATATCAGTATGTAGTGTATCTACTTTAAAGAGTCCTCTCCTGCTGATGTTCAGGTGTATATTGGCGTTAATTAAACGGATGTTAATTTAAATATGCTAACTTGTTAAAATACATTTTAAAAAATAAACTAAATAATATTATAAGTGTCTTTTGGTTGCCGATGTGTCATGAATTAATTTCACTAAAATAATATTGTTATTTATTAGAAGGTCATTTCCGTATCTTATCACAGAGAGATGTGTGTTCAGGCAGTACACTATTTAAAACATGGAATAAAGTACAGATGTAATAAACAGCCCATTTTAAAATATAAACATATCTGCAGTAGAAAGACAAATATGACGAATAATACGCAATATAACAAATTATCTATGAAAAGTACAAAACTAATTTATTTATTTGTTGGCTTTTATATTGTTTACTTCCGGCATGACCAGAGGCCTGCGCTCTGAAGCCAGTTCAGCAGACCCTGGATATGTAATCCGGCTTAACCCAAACCAAGCGCGCTCTCGCGAAGCGGTCCTACTACGCAGGCTATCAACTCGGTAACTCGAGCCAGGGTTCCGGCTGAGCGCGCGTTCACGTGAAAGGGGCGGGGCTAGCAGCATTTGACCAATCACAAACATGGAGAAGCGCACTGACAGCGCAGCGTCATACTTCCTGAATGAAGAGTGAACTATAATATTAGACATATGAAGAAGTTAAACTTTAAACATGACTTACACACTTGATCAGGATCAAAGCCTCAGAGCTGCAGCTGCAAGGTGAATACAGCTGGAGCAGAACAAGTGTTTGAATGCGTCCATCAACAGGTTTATGATATCACTGCCCGTCTAACACACGATCTGACTTTAATTACATTATAATATGATACTTCTGCATCCAGTCTGTGACACTGAGTGCTGCACGGCCAGATACGGCTCAGCTGACTCAGATCAGGAGATATATGATACATTATGAAGTCATATGCCGCGGACTGTACTTAATGTACTCTGATCCGGGTACTGATGTTGTGGCAGATATTTAAGGAAGCTTTCTTAACGCTAATGTTATAACAGTCAGACTGCTCTGAAGATGGAGGTGATATTCTATTCATGTTCACGTTCACACAGTCGCTGATTTTTGCCGGCCGTCTTTCCTGCAACGGCAGCTTTTCTGTATTTCCTTTCTCCTGTGATATGACTTGATCGCTTTAAACTCCGCACGCTGAGCTCTGATTGGTCAGCAGGCGGTGCTTTCACCGAGTGGAGCTCTTAGCCTGCAACCTAACCTGGTCCCGACCAGGCTAGCCGCACAGCATCAGTTACCATGGAGATCTAGCCCGCTAAAAAGAGAACCGGCGTCGTAGGACCGGAAACCCTGAGTTTACCTGAAGTTAGCCGCTAAGAGAAGACCCGGCTTCGCGCTACAGGCCTCTGCGCATCTCGTAACATAATGTTATTGTTGTTGTATTGTTTACGTTGGAGGGATTTGAACTTAGTCTCTGCCTTGTGTTGTTCCCAGATGTGAGTAAAGAGAAGAAGACGAAGAAGAAGAAGACGACGACTCCCAGCCCCGTGGACGTCATGGATCTGGTGAGCTCGAAGCGTTCGGGCGTCACGAAGCAGAAGAAGAGGCTGCAGGGTCAGATGGGGCCCGGGAGGAACAAGGCCACCGTGAAGGACAAGAGGATCAAGTCTGCAGTGGGTCAGTTCGTCTTTGTATTTGATTATTGCTGTCCATCATTATTCCATTGAGTCCAGTTAGGACATTTCCAGCATCAACATGTCTCTGTAGTCTCTGTGGGCTCTGTAGTCTCCGTAGTCTCTGTAGTCTCTGCAGTCTCTGTAGTCTCTGTAGTCTCTGTAGTCTCTGTAGTCTCTGTGGTCTCCGTAGTCTCCGTAGTCTCCGTAGTCTCCGTAGTCTCTGTAGTCTCTGTGGTCTCCGTAGTCTCTGTAGTCTCCGTAGTCTCTGTAGTCTCTGTGGTCTCTGTGGTCTCTGTGGTCTCTGTGGTCTCCGTAGTCTCTGTGGTCTCCGTAGTCTCTGTAGTCTCTGTGGTCTCTGTAGTCTCTGTAGTCTCCGTAGTCTCTGTAGTCTCTGTAGTCTCTGTGGTCTCCGTAGTCTCCATATTCTCCGTAGTCTCTGTAGTCTCTGTAGTCTCTGTAGTCTCTGTGGTCTCTGTGGTCTCCGTAGTCTCTGTAGTCTCTGTAGTCTCTGTAGTCTCTGTAGTCTCTGTAGTCTCTGTAGTCTCTGTGGTCTCTGTGGTCTCCGTAGTCTCTGTAGTCTCCGTAGTCTCTGTGGTCTCCGTAGTCTCTGTAGTCTCTGTGGGCTGGATTTGATGACTTGTGGGTCGATTCGGATTCAAGTGACTCTGGATCATTTGGACAGATTGCCCACAGTAGAGATAACCATGTTCATCTTGTGCTCTCTATGTCAAATAGTCGCAACACTCCTCATGGTGGTCAGAGTACACATTAGGGATGGGAATTTGAAAGCAAATGTATATTCGAATATTCGACCCCCCAAAAAACGGTTAACCGAAATGTACATATCCTATAACAAAAAAACGTCAAACAAATTTTCAGAATTTTTTTTTACCCAATTTTCTTTCAGTAATTTTTGGAAATACATACATGTTCAAATAAGTGAAGAAACCAAGTCGAATTTGTCAAATGTATTGAACTGGTGATCACAGTTTGACAGCTATAGGCCTACAGCTTTCATGTGTGGAGGCGATTCACAATCAGCCCAGCTGTAGAGAAGACCCTCAGCTGGAACGCAGGTTGCGGGTATAGCAAGGTATAGCATGTAGGTTTAATTTGGCATAGTTTGACCTCTACACCGCACTCACTAACCTGGTCGAAGTATTTCCACTAGGGATGCACGATATTGGTTTTTTGAAACCGATACCGATAACTTCCTGCTTCTCAAGACCGATACCGATAACCGATAATAAAAAAAGATTTACGCCACTAATTATTTTAACGCATGTGTATTTTTTCATATGCTCCCGTTCGAGCATATGCCTTGAGTACTGGCAAAACGGGAGGAGCCGAGTGAAAAACAAGCGCCCCTCATCCCAATCCACCCACACCGCAGGATTTTTTCTTTTTTTTTACCCAAAAAATATATTGTATATTATCGGGATTATCGGGATTACGTCATTTGCGCTTATATACAGGACTCTTGGGGCAGCAAGAGTCCTGTGTGCACTCCCGATATCGAACTCTTATAACTAAGTCTGAGACTGCTGCTCGGATCAGACCCCCCCCTTTCAAATTGGGACCATAACACCAGCTAATCCCCGCATAAAGGAAAGCCACGTGGCTGCTTCCTGGCCACAGATTGGAAAGTATTCTACCAGGACAAAGACACGGATACCATCGCCGAGACCATCACAGAATACATTCATTTTTGTGTCGATACTGTTGTGCCAAAAAAGACCATTAGGATCTATCCAAACAATAGAGACGACATCTCATCGGATATTAAACGGTGTATGTAGTGATCGATGCAAGACAACTGAGATCAGCTCAAAGAGAACTAAAGGGGAACTTAAAGAAGCCCGAGAGCAACATAGTCTGAGTGTCCGAGAGGCTTTCTCAACCAAGAACGGGAAAGAACTGGGACTCTGGGAAAGAACTGGGACTCTGGGAAAGAACTGGGACTCTTGGAAAGAACTGGGAAGAACTGGGACTCTGGGGAAGAACTGGGACTCTGGGAAAGAACTGGGAAGAACTGGGACTCTGGGGAAGAACTGGGACTCTGGGGAAGAACTGGGACTCTGGGAAAGAACTGGGAAGAACTGGGACTCTGGGAAAGAACGGGAAAGAACTGGGACTCTGAGAAAGAACTGGGACTCTGGGAAAGAACTGGGACTCTGGGAAAGAACTGGGACTCTGGGGAAGAACTGGGACTCTGGGGAAGAACTGGGACTCTGGGAAAGAACTGGGAAGAACTGGGACTCTGGGAAAGAACGGGAAAGAACTGGGACTCTGAGAAAGAACTGGGACTCTGGGAAAGAACTGGGACTCTGGGAAAGAACGGGAAAGAACTGGGACTCTGGGAAAGAACTGGGACTCTGGGGAAGAACTGGGACTCTGGGAAAGAACGGGAAAGAACTGGGACTCTGGGGAAAGAACTGGGACTCTGGGAAAGAACTGGGACTCTGGGAAAGAACTGGGACTCTGGGAAAGAACGGGAAAGAACTGGGACTCTGGGGAAGAACTGGGACTCTTGGAAAGAACTGGGACTCTGGGAAAGAACTGGGACTCTGGGAAAGAACTGGAAAGAACTGGGACTCTGGGGAAGAACTGGAAAGAACTGGGACTCTGGGGAAGAACTGGGACTCTGGGAAAGAACTGGAAAGAACTGGGACTCTGGGAAAGAACTGGAAAGAACTGGGACTCTGGGGAAGAACTGGGACTCTGGGAAAGAACTGGGAAGAACTGGGACTCTGGGGAAGAACTGGGACTCTGGGAAAGAACTGGGAAGAACTGGGACTCTGGGGAAGAACTGGGACTCTGGGAAAGAACTGGGAAGAACTGGGACTCTGGGGAAGAACTGGGACTCTGGGGAAGAACTGGGAAGAACTGGGACTCTGGGGAAGAACTGGGACTCTTGGAAAGAACTGGGAAGAACTGGGACTCTGGGGAAGAACTGGGACTCTTGGAAAGAACTGGGAAGAACTGGGACTCTGGGGAAGAACTGGGACTCTGGGGAAGAACTGGGACTCTTGGAAAGAACTGGGAAGAACTGGGACTCTGGGGAAGAACTGGGACTCTGGGAAAGAACTGGGACTCTGGGGAAGAACTGGGACTCTTGGAAAGAACTGGGAAGAACTGGGACTCTGGGGAAGAACTGGGACTCTGGGGAAGAACTGGGACTCTGGGAAAGAACTGGGAAGAACTGGGACTCTGGGAAAGAACGGGAAAGAACTGGGACTCTGAGAAAGAACTGGGAAAGACATTACAAATCTGAGCTCCGGCAGAGGGAGCTGCATGTTCTGGATGAGCTCAGCAACTTCTACCAACGTGTTGATATGAATTCTGCTTCTAGCACTGATGCATGTAATGACTTGTCAGCCTCTTGAACCTGTGACCAAGACACAAGAGAAGAAGACTAACGGATGATAGTGCTGAGGCCAGGGTTTTCAAACCACTGCATACTAAAGAAACCATGACAACAACGACTTCAGACCAGTGGCTTTGACCTCAATAGTTACGAAGTCACTCGAACGGGAACTTGCGAACTGAGGTGCAACGCCTCTTGGAGCCCTACCAGTGTGTGGAGGTACAGATGAGGCTCTGACCTCTACCACCTGGAACCCCTTCAGCTTATGCTCGATTAATGTCCTGGACTTTAGCTTTTAAAACTATTCTTCCCCAAATGATGTTAAAGAAGCTCAACCAGATGGAGGTGAACCCTTACTTGATCAGACGATATCGCTCCTTCCTACCGAGAGACGGCAGCAGGCGAAAGTGAACTCGACCCTCTGACACACAGGTCATAAGCACCGGGGCGCCACAAGGCTGCGTTACAGTAGCTCTCGTCTTCTCTTCACACGAGTGTAGGAGTCAGCACACACACACCCACATCATGAAGCTCTCTGGTGACACAGCCACACTTAGTCTACGGACGAGAGACTCGGACATTGCTATGTATAAACTGGAGATTGAAGTGGGGTGAGGCACAAGCTGGTGTTACATGACCCAAGGAAGTGACCTTTGACCCCAATTCAGCAGGCGATCACAGCCACTGAGGACAGAGGGTCTGAGGACAGAGGGTCTGAGGACAGAGGGTCTGAGGACAGAGGGTGTAGTTTTTTATGTTCTCCAGGGCAGAAATGGAGTCTATTAATCGTCATGGCAACACAACATGGTTTGGTAACTTGTCAGTTAAATCTAAATCTCGACTCCAGAGCTCGATAAAAAGGGCGGGGAAAATAACTGGCGTGCTTCCACCGTCCTCTCTGCAGGAGGTATCTGAGGAGACGGTGAGAAAGCAAGGCCGTCAAATCCCAAGCGACCCCAAACACGTCCTGTAGAGTTCGAGCTGCTGAAGGCAGAGATTACCAAACTGTAGATCGAACCGGTTTCCTTCGTTCCGCTTGTCGATCCAGCTGCTGAACAGTCAGGAACAAATGAAGTAGGGATGTCCCGATCACCTTTTTTTGCTCCCGATCCGATTCCAATAATTTGATTTTGACAATCTGCCGATACCGATTTTTCCCGATCCGATCTTTATGCAATGAGAAAACAAAGGTAACGGATAACGGCTGGTCCTCCAACGCGATGAATTCAGCCATCTTGAACGTAGCTCTGTTCTTTCCACCACGCGGAACCTCCGCCTTGCAAACATGGCATCTGGCTGTTACACTGCCTTCGCTTTCAATTTCATAATACTTCCAAACTCCTGACCTCTGCTCCGTCCCGACTCCCGAGTCTCCAGCTGAACGTAGCCTCTCGTTAGCTCGCTGCTGCTATCAGACACTGCGCCCACTCTGTTGCTCTGAGAGGAGTAAGCAACCAGGTCTGAAAGCAACACATACATGATGTTGAGTCATTTTAAACCAAAACTAAGGCCTCAGGATGACTTTAAGACGTGAACATGGTCATTTTTGTTTTGTAACATTAATATTAACTAACATTAAACTAACATTTAATAATTTTTTATTATTTGAAAAAAATATATTTTTCTCCCGATCTTTTGAAAATCACGTGATCGGATCGGGACATCTCTAATTGTGATTGTGCTGTGAGGAGTTGTTGGGAGGTGCAATGTTCACAGTGTAGTGTGTGTGTGCAATGGAGAAGGTTAAATAGGGAAGTGCATTATGGGTAATGGGTATGGACACGATGGGGATGTGTGCAATCTGACGGACACGATGCGTAGGTGCCGTAGGGAAGGGGCTGCACCTGTGTGTCTCCTTGCCGTGTGACCTCTGTCCTGTGTCCGTGACGGGTCGACCTGAATGTTCGATGCCCAAGACACATCTCCCCGAAGGGAGACAATAAAGCTCCATCTTATCTTATCATGAACCCCCCAAACCACCCCTAACTGCTTCCCCCCCCCCGTCTTTTTGTGCGTCTGGAAAAGCGCTTTCTAAGCTAATTGTATTATTTAGTAAAGATCATATCATCTGCACACCTCCCTCCTGTCTCTAAGCATCCTCCTCTTCTTCTTCGTTGGTGTTTCTGTAGAGGAGTTCAGGAAGAAGCAGAAGAAGAGTCAGCTGAGCGTTAACCTGAAGTACTTTATGGAAGACGTCGACAAAGCCAGAGACTCGGACGCCGCGAAGGTGAGAGCCGCTGAACGACCAACGACTTTGCTTCTATTGTTGGTTATCGTTTCCTTTAGGCGTCAATCGTGCAGACGCCATTTAGCGCTTTCTTTCAGAGCCCTGGAAATATATCCATCCATCTATCTATCTATCTATCTATCTATCTCTCCATCTATCTATCCATCTCTCTATCTATCTATCTATCCATCTATCTATCCATCTATCTATCCATCTATCCATCTCTCCATCTATCTATCTATCTCTCCATATATCTATCCATCTCTCTATCTATCTATCTATCTATCTATCTCTCCATCTATCTATCCATCTATCCATCTATCTATCCATCTATCTATCCATCTATCCATCTCTCCATCTATCTATCTATCTCTCCATATATCTATCCATCTATCTCTCCAGCTATCCATCTCTCCATCTATCCATCTCTCCATCTATCCATCTATCCATCTCTCCATATATCTATCCATCTATCTCTCCATCTATCCATCTATCCATATATCTATCCATCTATCTCTCCATCTATCCATCTATCTATCTCTCCATCTATCCATCTATCCATCTCTCCATATATCTATCCATCCATCTCTCCATCTATCCATCTCTCCATCTATCCATCTCTCCATCTATATATCTATCCATCTCCCGCCGGGTCTTAAAAAGTCTTAAATATGATCAAACAAATAAGAAAGGTCTTAAATGATGGATTTGAAGGATGCTTCTGTGCTGCCACGGTGAGAGCCGTTCAGCTCCCCCACACGATCTGTATTGAATTAAATCAACATGGAACCAGTAATCACTAGCTTTGTTTCCTCCGGCCCCTTATCGGAGAACACCCAGCTAGTAACCTAGCAACCAAGCTTCAGCTAGCGGCAGTCAGAAATTAGGCATCTTCGAATCTGCTTACAACGTACATGTCCGCTCTGTGGGACTAATAAAGGTTTCTGATATTCTATTCTATGAACTCCATTTAACTTTTTATTTGATCCTGTATTCTTTGTAGATTTTGAGCCACAACTCGGGGCGTCAGTCGAGGAACCGTCCGGACGCCCCCGCGCCGAAGACCCCGGAGAAGGAGTCCTTGTTCACGGAGAAAGAGTTCCAGCAGTTCCAGAAGGAGTACTTCGGCAGGACTGTGGAGGAGAAGAAATGAAGCGCACCCTAAAAACACAAAACAAACTCTTTGGTGGATGTCAACGGGTTTCTGGGCTGGATTTTCCCCGCTTGAACCTCCTTTTTATGTCTCTCACGAAGACTGAGAGGAGACATGTTTCTATAGGTTGAATCTGAGCAGGTGCTTTCCTGCACACACACACACACACACACACACACACACACACACACACACACACACACACACACACACACACACACACACACACACACACACACACACACACACACACACACACACACACACACACACACACACACACACACACACACACACACACACACACACACACACACACACACACTGTCAGACACACACACACACACTGTCAGACACACACACACACACACACACTGTCAGACACACACACACACACACACACTGTCAGACACACACACACACACACTGTCAGACACACACACACACACTGTCAGACACACACACACACCGTCAGACACACACACACACACACACACTGTCAGACACACACTGTCAGACACATACACACACTGTCATACACACACACACACTGTCATACACACACACACACACACACACACACACACACACACACTGTCAGACACACACACACACACACTGTCAGACACACACACACACACACACACTGTCAGACACACACACACACACACACACTGTCAGACACACACACACACACACCGTCAGACACACACACACACACACACACTGTCAGACACACACTGTCAGACACATACACACACTGTCATACACACACACACACACACACACACACACACACACACACTGTCAGACACACACACACACACACTGTCAGACACACACACACACACACCGTCAGACACACACACACACACACACACACACACACACACACACACACTGCTCTGAATGCATCTCCTCATTTGAGTTGCTTCATTCTCACATCCTCCTTACAAAGTGATAGAAATGATAAATGTTAAATATACTTCATTTCATGGTATTCATATTTCTTATATTCTTGTTTAAAAAATCTTGAACATTCCCGAAAAGGGGATTACGTTTTATTTTTCTTCTGATGTTGAATTGTAAAATCTCGTAATCATAAATAAATAATTTGCCAAGTTGCTCCCGAGTTATTATCACACACACACACACACACACACACACACACACACACACACAGCCGTTTGAGCTCCAGGGGAATGTGTGGGGTGTGTTTTAGAAACGCTGATTTCCTGTAGAAGTTAAAGGCACCTATCTGCAAAATGCACGTTGTGATGTCTTCTCTGCGTCACCACGTGTCCCCGGTGCGTCCCCGGTGTGTCCCCGGTGCGTCGGGGAACTCACGCAGCGTCAGAAAATAAAACCCCTCTCTTTTCCTCCGTACCCACATCTCTAAAAACGGGGGAACAACGAGTAGATACAGATGTGAAGTCAAATCGGCGGTGGACCCAAATAAAGTTGCGATCGGCAACGATGCCTGCCGTGTTTTGGACGTCTTTGTTTACATTAGCAAGCCTCGCTAACACTCGCTCAACACCTTGTGATAACCCTGCAAGAGAGAAGGCATTTGAGCTCCGAACAGGACGGCGTTTGGTCACCGCAGAATTTAACTTTATCTCCGGTAGAATTCTGAGCAGGCATTAGCTCCGCCTCCTCTTTATTTATTTTTAAGCTAAGGACCCCCAACCTGCGTTTCTCTAACAGCTGGAACAGAGGCATATGGGGGGTTTCTAAAATGCATGATCTGTTTTGAGCAGAACACACAGACATGTTTTTATATATTCTTTGATAAATCGTAGACCCGTGACATGCCTTCAAATAGCATGATAGTTTTTAGGTTCATGGCGACGTTACGCTTTGATAACTTGCTTATATTTAATTGGAAAGACCCAAAAATTAAACCGATTAAATGTTCTGATTTCTTCTGTTGGTCTTCAGTCACATTTCCATTCAGTTTGTTCCAGAGATTAATGAAATACAAACATTTTATTTTGCTGCAACGAATCAGATGAGACTTGAAAAATAAAGTCAGTTTTCAGCGTAAATCTGGAGATTCTGTTTTATATCAATAATAATAATACATAGCCTCACTTCTACATCGACACGTGTCCCCTCTTCTTCACGTCTCTTCTACATCATCATGTGTCCCCTCTTCCTCATGTCTCTTCTACATCAACATGTGTCCCCTCTTCCTCATGTCTCTTCTACATCAACATGTGTCCCCTCTTCTTCATGTCTCTTCTTCATCAACATGTGTCCCCTCTTCTTCATGTCTCTTCTACATCAACACGTGTCCCCTCTTCTCCATGTCTCTTCTACATCAACACATGTCCCCTCTTCTCCATGTCTCTTCTACATCAACATGTGTCCCCTCTTCTCCATGTCTCTTCTACATCAACACGTGTCCCCTCTTCTTCACGTCTCTTCTACATCGACATGTGTCCCCTCTTCTCCATGTCTCCTCTACATCAACACGTGTCCCCTCTTCTCCATGTCTCTTCTACATCAACACGTGTCCCCTCTTCTCCATGTCTCTTCTACATCAACACGTGTCCCCTCTTCTTCATGTCTCTTCTACATCAACATGTGTCCCCTCTTCTTCATGTCTCTTCTACATCAACATGTGTCCCCTCTTCCTCATGTCTCTTCTACATCAACATGTGTCCCCTCTTCTTCATGTCTCTTCTTCATCAACATGTGTCCCCTCTTCTTCATGTCTCTTCTACATCAACACGTGTCCCCTCTTCTCCATGTCTCTTCTACATCAACACATGTCCCCTCTTCTCCATGTCTCTTCTACATCAACATGTGTCCCCTCTTCTCCATGTCTCTTCTACATCAACACGTGTCCCCTCTTCTTCACGTCTCTTCTACATCGACATGTGTCCCCTCTTCTCCATGTCTCCTCTACATCAACACGTGTCCCCTCTTCTCCATGTCTCTTCTACATCAACACGTGTCCCCTCTTCTCCATGTCTCTTCTACATCAACATGTGTCCCCTCTTCTCCATGTCTCTTCTACATCAACACATGTCCCCTCTTCTCCATGTCTCTTCTACATCAACATGTGTCCCCTCTTCTTCATGTCTCTTCTACATCGACATGTGTCCCCTCTTCTTCATGTCTCTTCTTCATCAACACGTGTCCCCTCTTCTTCATGTCTCTTCTACATCAACATGTGTCCCCTCTTCTCCATGTCTCCTCTACATCAACATGTGTCCCCTCTTCTCCATGTCTCCTCTACATCAACATGTGTCCCCTCTTCTCCATGTCTCTTCTACATCAACACGTGTCCCCTCTTCTCCATGTCTCTTCTACATCGACATGTGTCCCCTCTTCTTCATGTCTCTTCTTCATCAACACGTGTCCCCTCTTCTTCATGTCTCTTCTACATCAACATGTGTCCCCTCTTCTTCACGTCTCTTCTACATCGACACGTGTCCCCTCTTCTCCATGTCTCTTCTACATCGACATGTGTCCCCTCTTCTCCATGTTTCTTCTACATCGACACGTGTCCCCTCTTCTTCACGTCTCTTCTACATCAACACGTGTCCCCTCTTCTTCATGTCTCTTCTTCATCAACATGTGTCCCCTCTTCTTCACGTCTCTTCTACATCAACACGTGTCCCCTCTTCTTCATGTCTCTTCTTCATCAACATGTGTCCCCTCTTCTTCATGTCTCTTCTACATCAACACGTGTCCCCTCTTCTTCATGTCTCTTCTACATCAACATGTGTCCCCTCTTCTCCATGTCTCTTCTACATCAACATGTGTCCCCTCTGTGGAAAGACACTCTGAAAGTTTCAGGAACAAAGATTCTCTCTCTTTTTGATCCATTTCTATAAAAACCTGTCTGAAAATGAGCTGATCAGATTTTGAACACTTGATGATGTCATAACGATGTTTTGTCTTGTGTAACCATTAGGCAATCAGCAACCAAGGTACCCCGCCCCCCCCCCTTATCACCTGAATTTCCTCTAGAGCTCCATTGAGTTCTTTGTAATGCTGTCAAAATTATCGCGTTAACGGCGGTAATTAATTTTTTGAATTAATTGCAAAAATATTTAACGCATTTAACGCATGTGCAGAATGGCCCGCCCAATTCTTTCACACACACATACGGGTATTGGCCCGAGGGCGACACCGTAATTTCGGTATCCGCCATTTCACGCGAGGTGCAAGCAGAATATCATAGTCTATTGCCTTAATCAATATCTAGTCAACTCTAAAACACCACATATATGCAATGGCATGATAATATTATTGTGACAAGTGGGGTGTTTCCAGACGATAGACGGAGACGCTGCCAACATCGACGAAGGCCACTTTCGAGAGTCGTTTTCCCATACATCTGCAGGCAGTCTGTAAGGGCGATCCGGCAACCCACACAGCTCTAGTTCACGCTGGTAACGACCTCGAGCACACCCCTCCAGTCCAGAGATGTAATCCGAAGACATGCAGCGATTTCTTCGGTCGTTAATTCAGAAAAAAAACCTAGTGCGCTCTGCCTGGCTACGCTAGCTAGCTGTTTATATTAGCACCTCCAGGATATTTGCACCTCCAGGAAAATGGCGTATTTATATATATATATATATATATATATATATGGCACGCGTTGCATTGTGGGTAGCTCGTAACGTCACTGTGTGTGAAAGAATACATCCCACCAGTGGCAGCGCCAGGGTATGGCTGGGGTAGGCTACACCCATACCAATAAATGGCTTAGCTCCACCGTGAGACATGATGTTAAAGTAAGCAAAATAAAGTCTGCCAACTCGCGCGGAGTAAACTGCACAGACAGCAGGTAGTCAGATTGATTTCAGAAATACCGAAGAACAGAAACGGTTTTGAAAACGTTTGTCACGTAGTGATCGTCTTCTCAATAGAACATCTTTGATAACGGCGTGGTGTTGTTGCAGGAAGTCCCGACGGAGAATACCTTTGCTGTAGTTCAGGGCAGAGCCATATAATAGTAATAATATGGCTCTGGTACAGGGGTGCTCATAACTGGTACGCAGGTTATGTGCGTAATCTGAAATGCGTACCGTCACTTGTGTCACAAAGCGCATTTGCGTACCGACGTACTTGTGAAGCTTTTCCAGAAGGCGGTTCGATCCCCGGACGACAGAGTCGGTCTCCGTGTGCACAGACAGGCTGCTGTTAACGTCGGTCTGTACAACGGAACTACGCCAACCGGCTGCGGGGGAGACCCCCCCCTTTCCTGAAGTACTGATCACAATGTCCACACTAGGCTTGTTTGAGACAAGCGAGACCTGCGCAGTTGCGATCAACGTCTTGCTCGTGCGACGCATGATGGTTAGTCATTTTGTCCGACTTGCTCTGGAGGCTCGCCCACATGAGACTTTGAAATCTCGCGGGACAAAGACGCCCGCAGCCTTGAGAGCGAGGCGAGGCGAGTTGGCGCAGTTGTCTCCACGAAATGCTTGATGGGAAACGGCTCGCTGGCATCTCGAGCTGAGCGCTCATTGGTGGTTTGTACCCCGTGCTGCTGATGAAGCTCTCCAATTGGCTGGCACAAGTTTGTTGTTGTTTTACGTCGCCACATCCATTCCCATTTTTCATCATTGTTCCACAATGTTTATCATCATGAAATTAATATATATGTTATACTATACTGCTTACCGTTTTCATACTTTATATATCTTAGCATATTCATACACACTGTTCATACTGCTCTCAGGCTGATATCTAGTGTATTAATACACACTGTTCATACTGCTCTCAGGCTGATATCTAGTGTATTCATACACACTGTTCATACTGCTCTCAGGCTGATATCTAGTGTATTCATACACACTGTGCATACTGCTCACAGGCTGATATCTAGTGTATTCATACACACTGTTCATACTGCTCTCAGGCTGATATCTAGTGTATTCATACACACTGTTCATACTGCTCACAGGCTGATATCTAGTGTATTCATACACACTGTTCATACTGCTCACAGGCTGATATCTAGTGTATTCATACACACTGTTCATACTGCTCTCAGGCTGATATCTAGTGTATTCATACACACTGTTCATACTGCTCACAGGCTGATATCTAGTGTATTCATACACACTGTTCATACTGCTCACAGGCTGATATCTAGTGTATTAATACACACTGTTCATGCTGCTCACAGGCTGATATCTAGTGTATTCATACACACTGTTCATGCTGCTCACAGGCTGATATCTAGCATATTCATACACACTGTTCATACTGCTCTCAGGCTGATATCTAGTGTATTCATACACACTGTTCATACTGCTCTCAGGCTGATATCTAGTGTATTCATACACACTGTTCATACTGCTCACAGGCTGATATCTAGTGTATTCATACACACTGTGCATACTGCTCTCAGGCTGATATCTAGTGTATTCATACACACTGTGCATACTGCTCTCAGGCTGATATCTAGTGTATTAATACACACTGTTCATACTGCTCTCAGGCTGATATCTAGTGTATTCATACACACTGTTCATACTGCTCACGGGCTGATATCTAGTGTATTCATACACACTGTTCATACTGCTCACAGGCTGATATCTAGTGTATTCATACACACTGTTCATACTGCTCACAGGCTGATATCTAGTGTATTCATACACACTGTTCATACTGCTCTCAGGCTGATATCTAGTGTATTCATACACACTGTTCATACTGCTCTCAGGCTGATATCTAGTGTATTCATACACACTGTTTATTCATCATTCAATTCATTCTATATGTTATTCTGTAGATTGTGAACATTGTTGCACCTGGTTAGAAGCTAAACTGCATTTCGTTGTCTCAGTACCTGTAATATGTGCAATAACAATAAAGTTTCTCTTTAAGTTAAACCAAATCATTCAAATAAAATCTATTGTAATTTAATGATTTGGTTTAACCTTATTTATTGAATACATCATTTAAAATGGCAAGATTAAATCAAATTACATCCATGTTGTACACATCATAAAGCTTAAAGTGGCAGCTAAAGAATTAACACAGCAGCAGGTCTGTTCAAGTCATGCTCATGAAGCTTCATGTGTGCGGATCTGAAGGGACTGATCATTTGTAGCCTGTCCACCTATCAGTTTTGCAAACATTAAGAGGGAGGAGCATTTCTAATTATGGAACCCAGTCACTGGTGTGGTTCATCATCATGTCATTCTCCATACAATACATGTGGGATTTCTATTGCATCCACTTCATCTGCAACGAAAAACGCCAACGCAATTTCCGCCATTGCAAACCCAGCCAGTCAAGCCGACTCCGAGTCCGAGCTGTCCGACTTAAGACGAGCTTTTTGACACCTCCCCCAGCTGCGATCGGCTACTCTCGTCTACTTTCGAGGCGAGCCGCAATGTGTCTCAAACAAGCCTACTCTGTGGTCACGAAGTACTCCACTAGCCCCCCCCCCTCTGTCGACTTTCCTGAAGTACTCCACTAGCTCTGTCGACTTTCCTGAAGTACTCCCCGTTGATAGAAATCAACACGTAATGAATTCAGACCCCACGGTTTGATGATTGATAGGTGTGTGGGTTGTCTTTCATTTTGACACGCAGAAACATGTTATAATAAACATAGATCTGTGTCAAATGGATATATCCGCCTTCTTTCATTTATCTTTCCATTCCCAACAATATACATAAATAAATATAAACCTGAAGAGTCAGTGGCAGTGCCTCAGCAGCCATGAACCTCTCTGCAGAAGCTTATAGTCATCTGAGTGTTTTGTGCCCCACCACTTTTGTACATGTAGAAACGCCACTGCTCATCTCTATTCATGCATCAGCATTCTGCGGAACATCCCTTCTGCTGGAATGAGAAATACTAATAATAATAAAGTCCTGCAGATCAGAGAACTATGAATATTGACTTAAAGGTCCCCTATTATACTGTTTCTCATCAATACATCACCGGTCTCAGATATATACAGAGCCTGTCTCTGATTGGCTGAAACACCAAACAGATCATTGCAGCATTACCCATAATCCCCTCTGTTTCAGCCCTGTTTCCAAAGTGCTGATTCTCTGTCTGTTACTTTCGATGAAAATAAGGAGCCCCTCCCCACGCCCCTCTGAGAGACATCTGGTTACTAGGGCTGTCAAACGATTACAATTTTTAATCAGATTAATCACAGCTTAAAAATTAATTAATCATGATCATGATCACCATTTGAACTATGTCCAACATATGCCTGTCTGTTTAAAATGAATTGAAGCATCAGACAAAAAAAGCTTTTGAAAATAATATTATATTTTGATTTAGGTCAATATTCAACAGAAGGATACCCAAAACATGTAATTGTATCATTTAAATATTGAATTGTTCTCTCTTAGTAAGATCCCATTTTCAATAACATTGCAGTCTTACCTTGACTTGAAGATGAAGTCCATTTGCCTATCCCTCTGGACAAACATCTCTTACTTTTTTGTAAAAGTCCTTCTTATGTTCTTGTAGTTTCAAAAGTCTATCATAAATCTAATCTAATCAATAGATTTATGATTCGAAAATGATAAAAGTAGGGTAGACATTGAAGGAGTTGGGACTACCTTTCTCCGCGCCGTTCCTATGAGCTTGCTTTAAAAGAAGGAACACTCAAAACAACCAGGACGAGGGTTAAACAAAAATCTGTTTGAATCATAAACGGTAATAATGCAATACCATATAATACATTACCATACGAAGCCATATCATATGAGTAATGTCAGGAGTATGCCTACTCCTGGCCTTGTTCACGGGCTGCCCCGACCTCCCGGTCCGGGCCGCGCGTGAAGAGATCTTTAGGACGTGCAACTTGTTGCTTCGTCCTAAAACCAACAGAAAGGGGTGGAGTTTCATTTGGGAGATACCAACACGCTGTCTCACAGGGAATCAGCGCGGGCAGCTATGAAAGCCACAGGTGTTGGGAAGGCCTGCAGGATGCACATCATTAAAATCAGGGGAAATGTCCCTCCCAATTTGCAAAGCCTATCGATGGTTTAACCCAGAAAAACACTCTAAGGGATAATCTTTACACTCCAAACAGAAATCACCCTTAATTCTGCATCTTCCTTCTTCACAAATAGCTTAAAACACCCTTTTGATAAACAGGTAAAAAGTCAAAGAAAAAGACTATTGCGCTCATCTACTTTAAAGAAAAAGGGAACATTGTTTCAGGAATCTAAAAAAACCTCTCTATATGGTAGAGGAAAAATGTACTTTTTGTTCCTTCAACTATTAACACACAGGAATGTATAAACCCACACATATACTATTCAAGACATGTAGACTTCCCTGAAACATGACCTGCTAGAGATCTTAAGCAGAATATACTCTTCCCCCACCTAGCACCATGTCCTGCATACCTCCCCCTCCCCCATAGGGCAATAAAACCCAGTCTACTCTAAACAGCCCTTGTTTACAGAGAAATCAATATAAAACACAAACACAGGTACTGTTTGAACAGTATTCACTTAACTGCTACTATTGATAATTACCAGAGAAACTCAAGGGACCTCTTTTAATATCTGGAAATTGCAACAAGACTTTCTGCCATTTCAAATGTAACACACTTCTTCGGTACAATATCTCAGATCAATTTCCACAACATGTGGATATTATCCGGCTGAACAAAACGTACATTTATCTAACAGCTACGTTTCCCACAGATCTTATTTTGAGCTATTTTCTAAAATCCTATGGAGAAATCTCGTTGCTTTTTTGTGGAGGGAAGCCATGCGCAGCTTACTTCCTGGTTTTAGGACGCCTCACTGCAGCTCTCTCGTACTCACAGCCAATCAGCTCTGAAGGATGTGAGATGGCGTATGGTGGGGATGGCAGCTCTATGCCCCTATGGTCATTATTTTTTGCCACACACATTAAATAGGAAAATACTCTGAGCATGCCAGTGTAGTTTTTGCAGTCACCGTTCACTTAGACAGTGAGAGGGAGGGGCATGATCGGGTTTTGTCTCACATGGCTCTAAACAGCTCAATAGCCACACACTGTAGACACTAATTAGAAGAACACAGACTAAAACAGCAATGTACAGACGAATCAGATGATTAAACATGATCTTAAAATATATTTTATATATTTTTTAATTACTTTTTTGCATTTGTAATCATTATTTTTAATACTTTCTGCTGACACTAGGTGGGGCTGTCCCCCTAATGACCAGTTGCCACTGGAGACGAGTGACAGCAGTGAGATGTGGAATCAATTTCACGTCCAACCTGTTTATTGTTTTAGCGTTTATTTGTCTGTGAGAATGAAAGTGAGTTCAGAAGCAGAGCGACGCCCTGCACAGCAACATGTCCAAGGTAAGGGGAAACACTCGTGTGTGCTTGAGGTTATTGAGCTGCATTGCTCTTAAAGTAATGCTGCAGAACACGTGAGATAATGCACATTTAAAGAGGTATTCCTTTGCAGTTTGTGTCAGTATTTTGTAGATCATTGCTGCTTCGCAGAATGACGTCCAGAGTTTGACACTAGCAATGTCTCGTTGCTCAAATTTAAATCTGACTTTAATATGAGCACGATTGTGTGTCATCACCGCACTTTTCACAATCTGGGTCCTAAATGCAGATTAAACATGCGTGAAGTAGCAACTTGAAGCATCCAGTGCAAAGATACTGAAAATTAGGAGAGATCCGGTTTTTAATTAAAAAAACTGATATCCACGTAAAGTAGAAAAAGCTCAGGCGTCCTACCTTTAAAGTGCACTGATATAATGCTGCATTGCTTTGGAGTCTTTAGATCAACTGATATCTAATCTGTTGAAAATAAATAAGACTTTTTGTTACGTCCCCCTCCGGGTAGAGGAAATCAACACACACCAGAATGGAATTGGTAATAATTATAAATGGTTTTATTATAAAGCAAGGTGAAACAAAATGGAAGGCACAGCCTGAACAAACAAAAAGGGCGCCGTCGTAACTAAGGAACTAACAAAGGACGCCTGTTTACATGCAAAGAAATAGATAACGAACTAAATAACAACTAAAACCCTCAAAGTGGTACAGTCTAAATACAGGAAGCTGTAAGAAAACACAGCTGAGTCAGAGTACAACAGTCACACAACGCTAAACTAATCGAGACACATCTAATCACAATAATACTGATCAACACGGACCACAAGTTAACCTACTGTTGAACACATTCACACCCAAACTAGCAACTAGCGAGAGGCCTCACGAAGCGTCATTTCTTGACTGGCAACAAAAATAACCAATCACAGCAGTGCTTCTCTGGCTGGTTCTGTCCAATCACAATCAAGTGTTCTCCCTAAAGGAATACCCTTTCCGTGTCCAATGTGAAATGCTGTAGTGTTTTGCACTTCAGGGCCACCGGCAACCAGCTCGAGCTAACAGACTAATTTCCACCACCCATGGTCCACACCCACCTTTTCTTTTGAATAACTGGGTGACATCCTGTCGCCCTTTAGTCCCTCTTTCTTGTCTTTAAGGAAATGTGTAGTCCTGCCTCTGCTTACTTTTTATGCTGATTTTCCTATTCTTATTCTCTGAAAACTTCGAGCAGCGGCTCCTGGACATTAACTTATCACTGGGACAGTTCATCTTGGTAAATAGACGGAGGGTTTCGGCCATATTTCAACATTTTTACAGCGACCCCAGTCTTACAGTAGTGTGGCCTAGCAACAGCTAAAGCCTGGTAGGCTATTGCATGCTATTTAGCTTAAGCTAGTTGGTAGCAAAATGCCTCTGGTCAGTACAGATGACTTCCACAAACTTCTACAGAAGATGGCTGTGTTGGAAATGAAAATGCAACGGTTGGAAGTTAACGTGGAAGTGAATGGACTATGTCGTGGGAATGACACCACTTTACCAGTGTTGCAAAATAATGGAAAAGGGTATGCTAACTCACAGCTTAGTTACCATAGCTATGCAGATGACACACACATTTACGTAACAATTTCACCAGGAGACTATGCTCCAATTCAAACACTGAGTAAGTGCATTGGACAAATCAATGACTGGATGTGTCAGAACTTTCTCCACTTAAACAAAGATAAAACTGAGGTAATGGTCTTTGGAATAAAGTCAGAACGTTTAAAAGTTAGCGCTGAGCTTCAGTCTGCAATGTTCAAACCAACA
Organism: Champsocephalus gunnari; assembly: GCA_036324595.1. Taxonomy (NCBI): domain Eukaryota; kingdom Metazoa; phylum Chordata; class Actinopteri; order Perciformes; family Channichthyidae; genus Champsocephalus; species Champsocephalus gunnari. Next base: position 2,473,662 of record CM070432.1, on the reverse strand, counting down.
GATAAAGCCAGAAATCTAGGTGTAGTCATGGACTCTGACCTGAGTTTCAACAGTCACATTAAAACAGTTACTAAATCAGCCTGCTATCACCTAAAGAACATATCTAGGATTCAAAGACTAATGTCACAGCAGGATCTGGAGACACGTGTCCATGCCTTTATCTTCAGTAGACTGGACTACTGCAATGGTGTCTTCACAGGTCTCACTAAAACATCTATCAGGAAGCTGCAGCTGATTCAGAACGCCGCTGCTCGAGTCCTCACTGACACTAAGAAAGTGGATCACATCACTCCTGCTCTGAAGTCTTTACACTGGCTTCCTGTGTGTCAAAGAATAGATTTCAAAATACTGCTGCTGGTTTCTAAAGCACTGAATGGTTTAGGCCCAAAATACATTTCTGACCTCCTGCTAAACTATGAACCATCCAGATCTCTCAGGTCTTCAGGGACTGGTCAGCTTCCTGTCCCCAGAGACAGATCTCTCAGGTCTTCAGGGACTGGTCAGCTGTCTGTCCCCAGAGACAGATCTCTCAGGTCTTCAGGGACTGGTCAGCTTCCTGTCCCCAGAGTCAGATCTCTCAGGTCTTCAGGGACTGGTCAGCTTCCTGTCCCCAGAGACAGATCTCTCAGGTCTTCAGGGACTGGTCAGCTTCCTGTCCCCAGAGACAGATCTCTCAGGTCTTCAGGGACTGGTCAGCTTCCTGTCCCCAGAGTCAGATCTCTCAGGTCTTCAGGGACTGGTCAGCTTCCTGTCCCCAGAGACAGATCTCTCAGGTCTTCAGGGACTGGTCAGCTTCCTGTCCCCAGAGTCAGATCTCTCAGGTCTTCAGGGACTGGTCAGCTTCCTGTCCCCAGAGACAGATCTCTCAGGTCTTCAGGGACTGGTCAGCTTCCTGTCCCCAGAGACAGATCTCTCAGGTCTTCAGGGACTGGTCAGCTTCCTGTCCCCAGAGACAGATCTCTCAGGTCTTCAGGGACTGGTCAGCTTCCTGTCCCCAGAGACAGATCTCTCAGGTCTTCAGGGACTGGTCAGCTGTCTGTCCCCAGAGTCAGAACTGAACATGGAGAAGCAGCGTTCAGTTATTATGCTCCAAACATCTGGAACAAACTCCCAGAAACCTGCAGGTCCGCTGCAACTCTGACTACTTTCAAATCCAGCAGGAAGACTTTTCTCTTTGTCGCTGCTTTTAATTGAACTATTCACATCTTAGACTGCACTGTAACTTTTATCCTGGTACTTTTTCTTTTACTTTACTTTCGTTTTTAATGCTTAATGTCTTTCATTTTTTGTAAAGCACTTTGAATTGCCATGTGTTGAAAAGTGCTATATAAATAAACTTGCCTTGCCTTGCCTTGAACGTTAAGATTTAGACTGTATCTGGATATACTAAAACAACAGAATCAGAATCACGTTTATTTCCAGGTGGGTTGAGTCAGTGGCAAACATTCATGGGGGCCCCTCGAACCAGCTTTCATCACCATCAGTGGCGCCCCAACACACTCTAAAATATGAAAATCAAAAGTCATTGTAAACATTGTGTGCAGTAATCTGTTGCAAAACTAGTGAATGCTTTCAGTCAAAGTAAAAGTGAAAGCATTAAACCAGAGGCTAAAACTAACGAGGTGGTTAAAATCACGTCTGACGAGATTGACAGGATTCCTTCACATCTTACATCTCATCTGATAAATGTTGAAGAACGCAGATGATACTGTCAGTTTCATGTTGAAGTTTTTCTCACAACACTAACATTCATTAGATAAAAATCAACAAAGACGATCGTCCCTCCTGGACTAGGGGTACAAAGGGAAGCGACAAAATAACCGGGAGAGAGAAAAAAGGAAAAGCAACTGATTGCTGAAGCCACAAAGTGATGTTTAATAATCAAAAAGTAAAGAGGGCTCACCAGCCAGTTTGCAAAGTAAACTTAGGGTAAACTGAGAACAACTTTCTCCTAAAAGAAAGTGACTAAAGTAAAACAATACACAAAGACACACTGGAGCTTGTTCTTCTAACAATTAGCAGAACACAGGTTAAACTAAATCAGGGGGGTCAAACTCAATTTCATCGCGGGCCACATCAGCGTTATGTTTGCACTCAAAGGGCCGGTTGTAACTTTAATACTATATAGAAATACATATATAAATATTTAATATATATAAAATAATGTATTATATTACATCATTGCCTCTGCATTGGATTATCATCGGATAGGGTAATAACTTCATAATTAACTACGTCTGAAAGCAGAAGTCGAGGGCAAGTCTCTTCAGTGCGTATGTCCCAAAATGATTTAAAAAGAAAAGCCACATTCTGGAGAAATAATAAATAGAAGTGACATTTAGAAATAAACATCTAATTCTCAGAAAAAGGAATTCTATGAAAAAATGGATATTTTGAAGAAAAAAAGGCAAATTCTGAGAAAAGTCATATTTGAGATGCATTGTGGGACATGTAGTTTATGGGCAACGTGCTTCTGTAGCATGTAACCGTATAATAAACATATTATATTCTTTGTAAGCTCTTGTGGGGCCACATGAAATGAAGTCGCGGGCCGAATGTGGCCCCCGGGCCTTAAGTTGGACACCCCTGAACTAGAGAGACACCACACCACACCACACATGCTGCACACACAGCCAGAGGAGAAGGAGAGAGAGGCCGTTTCTCAGCTCGACATTGAGAACCGGCCAGAGACTACAGCCTTCCTCGGGTCCTTTATGGAGGCCCTGATTGGGGATTGGGAGCACCTGAGGGAGAGGCTGCACCTGGAGCGGAGTTTGACATTTGCGCTTGGGGGGTGAAACCTTTTTTACTGACGTCAGTACACAGTCCCAACTAATGCGTGGGGTCACGGATACAGTAGCAATAAAGCCAGCGCTCACCGCACTGAGTACGGCTTTTCCACATACGAACACAACTCGTCCCGTCATGCACGCCTCATGCCCGCCGTACACACACACGCATACAGAAGGAGCGGTCTCTCCCCCAACAACAGTGCATCATTACATCTGTAAAACTTATAATTGTGCACATCTTATACTTATATGATAACTACTATATCCCTTGGTTACTTGAACACGCTACACTATTATGAACCAGTGTCCTACTTAGTGCAGACGCCTTAAACGTTTTGAAAATCGCCGCATAGCCATTACTGCTAATTATTGTAATACAATAGCTGAATCACTTGCATGCAAAAAAAGCGCGGGAACTTGTGTCCTTAACCTCATACGTCACACACACACACACACACACACACACACACACACACGTCACAACATGCGACTGCTCACAAATGAAATGATTTCAAACAAAACATGATATTATTCAGATTTGTATTGTAACAATCATTATATTACATCTATTAAAATATTGACACACGAAATATTTGTATTGGAACAGCTTTAGACGTAGTAATGCTGTAACATATTTCAGCCACTAGGGGCTACCGATGCTTTAAAAAATGTTTTTATAAAGTTCACAAGGCCTGTTTTAAAGATATTTCTAAATATCTTAATAATAAACTTCCTTAATAACGACAGTGGTTGAAAAAGTGCAGTTTTGTTTAATAAAATAAATGTTTTATGAAGCATTTTCTTTATTAATTCTTCCGCAGAAAGCTCCTCCTGTTCCCGCCCCGAGGAGAAAGGTTCTCCCTTCAGATAGGAGTGAGGACAAGGAGCTGGAAAACGAGCCGGAAAAGTCTCCGACCAGAGCCGAGGTCAGAAGAAACTATTTCAATTTGTGTTAATTGATTTTTTGTTTTTCAATTTTTTTCAATTTTATTTTCATTTTTAATTCTAACATTTTTTACATTTGTCAATTTTTACTTTTAATCATTTCTATGTTTTAATTCTTCATTTTTGTATTATTTTATTATTTTTATGATTATACATTTTTGTATTGTATTATTATATTGTTTTTACTATTATTATTATTATTATTATTATTATTAATATTATTATTATTAATAATAAAATAATAAAGATGTATTTTATTTGATAATTAAATACTAAGAAGCACAAAACCACACATGTACAGTTATTTATTTTAATTATACATGTTTGTGATTATTGTTATGAATAATAATATTGTATAATATCATCTTTAATAAAGCACACAGTTTAAATTAAAAAAAATATATATATATTTTGTGTGTTTATTAGTATTTATACTTAAAATACCAATCACCAAACAATGTCTTATTTGGTCCGGACACTTATTATCATAATACAGTTACTTTTTAAATATTTGTGTTAATGTACTTCTCTACAAATTGCCTTGAATTTATTTCAATATTTGATATACTCCAAAAAATGTAAAGTATTATTTAAAAACGTCACATATTGAGCAGCAACGGCATGAATTAATACGTATTCCTTTTGTCGTCAGCGAGGTGTGACTCCTCCGCCAGTCGCTCCAAAGACATGGACCATGAAGAAACATGCAGTAGAAAATGTGTACATGGAAATGGTGAACGTAACGTTTACTTCTTATTTTCTGTTGCAAAATCTATATAATTTAACTGTTGACCATTCAAAGAACTTCCCGCAAAACATCAACACCGGGAGATTTTTGTATTAAAAAAGCTTGATTTTCATTTTCTCAGGTGACTGAAACTGTAAACTGTAGATCCCAACCTCCTCCGCTGCCGCCTCAAAGGGCTCCACAACTCCAGCTGAGAGGTGGGAGCAACACTCCTTTGACCTGTGCTGGACTCTGGGGATCTGATGTATATGAATGCACCTGCCCATTGCCTGGTCAAGTTAGATGCTGCGTATCACAGCGCACTGAGATGTGTGACAAACTGTAAAGCATTAACCCATCACTGTACCCTGTATGCAAGGGCTGGTTTGCTTTCACTAACTGCACGGAGGCTCAGTCACTGGTACATTTTCATATACAACGCCATGTTAGGGAAACTTCCATCTTATATCTGCTCCCTGATCTCACGGAGAATTGTAAGTGGCTACTGCCTGAGATCGCATGCTGTGGTTTTATTAAATGTGCCAACTGCTAGGACTGTCTGAGGGAAGACAGCTTTCAGATGTGCAGCTCCTCTGTCTTGGAACAGTCTGCACATTAAATGGAAACTGAACAATCTGGTGCCACTAAATGTTTTAAAGCTCGTTTGGATGCTACTCAATCGGAAGCTGTTGGTACCTGTTTATGTGGATAGGTATTGTAAATTGTAATCCCTGTAATGATGCTGTAAGATGTCCTTTTTGTTGTTCTGTTTATGTGTGTATGTTTCCTACTTGAGCAGGTCTCCCTTGAAAAAGAGATCAATGATCTCAATGGGATACACCTGGGTAAATAAAGGTTTGAAATGAAATGAAATGAAATGAAATGAGACGTGTTGGCTGCAGCTAAAGGCCAACATGTTCCACGAACAAAGAGGCCCTGTTCTTCTTCTGTGGTATAGGTTTCTTTGCAAACCTTTTTCACTGAGCGTCACATACAGACAAACTGGGCCCCTCACTAGAGGTATACTGCCTCATAAGTTAAAGTGGACCCATCATGCAAAATGCACTTTTGTACGTCTTTTAAAACCAAATAACAAATGAGGCTGTGTTACATTTTCTAAAGTACAGTTTCATTGACTTACAGCCTGGACAGATTTGTTGGGAGAACTTAAAGGAGCGAAGGAGGCAACGTAAGTACATAAATACATAAATAAAGAAGCCTTTTCTTTATAGCCCAACATTAGCCACCTGTAGCTTAGCGGTGGTGACGTGAAGTCATGTGACCGTGCTGTAGTTCCTTTATAGCCCAGCATTAGCCGCCTTTAGCTTAGCGGTGGTGACGTGAAGTCATGTGACCGTGCTGTAGTTCCTTTATAGCCCAGCATTAGCCGCCTTTAGCTTAGCGGTGGTGACGTGAAGTCATGTGACCGTGCTGTAGTTCCTTTATAGCCCAACATTAGCCACCTTTAGCTTAGCGGTGGTGACGTGAAGTCATGTGACCGTGCTGTAGTTCCTTTATAGCCCAGCATTAGCCACCTTTAGCTTAGCGGTGGTGACGTGAAGTCATGTGACCGTGCTGTAGTTCCTTTAAAGCCCAACATTAGCCACCTTTAGCTTAGCGGTGGTGACGTGAAGTCATGTGACCGTGCTGTAGTTCCTTTATAGCCCAACATTAGCCACCTTTAGCTTAGCGGTGGTGACGTGAAGTCATGTGTCCGTGCTGTAGTTCCTTTATAGCCCAACATTAGCTTTTTACTTCAGAAATCATGAAGAGGTGTTAATATGTGGAGATTATCTTGCTGAACTAAACGTGTAAGTATCATAAACGTGTCTTTTAGACTTTTTTACAGTACTAATCTGATTATTGCAGGATCATCAAAGCTCAAGCTGAACATCTGTATAAAGCTATCCAGCGTTTCAACATCCTGGTGTCTGATCACGGAGTAACTCTGGAAAATAACACCTTGAAGCTGCTCTGCATCGCGGACCACTTAGACAAGGTAACCAGAAAACATCTGTTCAAATACATGTTGATATCACCATGAAACGTATCCACTTCTTTACAGACATTAACAGAACTATTTAAAAAAAATTAAATGTTTACTTTTTATATCTATTTGTTTTGTTATTATTATTATATTTTAATGTTTTATTTTTGTAATTCTTAAATGTTTTACTTTTTTTAATTTTTACTTGTAATTTTTTAATTCCTACATTTAATTGTGTTGCAGGTGTCAAAGGGGACAAAGATAGCGGGCATCACAGGCGGAGCGACGTCAGCGGTGGGGGGGGGTGGCAGCAATTGCAGGCGTCGCTCTGGCTCCCTTCACCATGGGGGCCTCGCTGCTGCTGACGGCCGCCGGCACCTTGGCGATGGCAGCGGGGGGGATCACCGGAGCCGCCGCCGCCATCACAAACAAGGTGAACAGAAACTCTCCCAAATACAGACAACGCCTGAAGTCAGCATCTCACTCCATGTGATTTTAGTTTATGATACTTGCACGTTTTGTTTAGATGGATAATCTTGTGTTTACGTAATGACGTTTAATATTCTTATTTAGCCTCTTTAATTTATGCCTTTTTTAAGACACCACCGCTTTCAAACATGCTGTGGTCAAGCCACTGCTAAAAAAGAAAAATCTCGACCCCTCAATTCCCGCAAATTTTAGGCCCATCTCCCAGCTACCTTTTTTATCCAAAGCCCTGGAGCGAGTAGTTTACGCACAGCTGCAGTCTTTTTTAATCTCACATGGAATCCATGAAAAGTTTCAGTCTGGCTTCAAACCAATGCACAGCACTGAAACAGCCCTTTTAAGAGTTTTTAATGATCTGCTCCTAGCCGCCGACTCAGGCAGCCCAGCTGTCTTGGTGCTGTTAGACCTGGCAGCTGCCTTCGACACAGTGGACCATAGCATCCTGTTGTCACGGCTTGAACAGTCCGCTGGCCTCACAGGCTCTGCCCTTGCATGGTTCAGGTCCTACCTGACAGACCGCAGTTTTTCAGTGCAGCTAGGTGCGTTCTCCTCTGCAAAGGCCCCTCTTACTTGTGGGGTTCCCCAAGGCTCTATCCTGGGCCCCATCCTCTTTTTATTGTATATACTGCCCCTAGGTTCAATCCTCAGAAAACGTAACATTCCCATCCACTGCTACGCTGACAATGTTCAGATGTATCTGCCTCTCAAAGGAAATGACAAACTCTCACTGCAGCAGTTGATGGATTGCCTGACAGAAATAAAGTCCTGGCTGAGCAGAAATGTTCTTAACCTCAACGAGAGCAAGACTGAGGTCATCTTTTTTGGACCCCAACTTCCAGCCTCTTCTGTTGACATTCTGGGTCCTCTTAAAACAAACATCCTCCCCTCGGTCATGAATCTTGGAGTGACTTTTACTAACACTTTTAAATTCGGCAAGCAGGTCAGCAGCGTAGTGAAATCCGTGTTGGCCAAAACCAAGTCTTTTTTATCTTTCAAAGACCTGGAGAGAGTTATTAACGCCTTTGTGACCTCGAGACTCGATTATTGCAACGCTCTATACGTGGGTATGGTCCAGGCCTCAATTAAACGTCTGCCGTCTTTTTTTTCCTGCAGGCGAACGTGGACCAGGGCAAGAAGGATATCAATAAGACCTTCGAGGAGTTCCAGCAGATCGCGGGGAAGCTGCAGGAGAGCCTGAGCTTCATCGAGCAGGGCATGGATCATCTGCAGCGCCACAACCTCCCCTCCCTCAGCGAAGTCTCTCAGGGGGGGGGGAGAGCAGCCCGCATGGTGACGCTCACAGCCTCCGGGGGGGGTCAGGGCTCTGGCCCTCGCGACACACAGCCATGCCTCCGGGCTGATGGAGGGTCTGGCCCTCGGCATAGACCTCCAATTCGCCAAGAAGAAGAAGCAGAAGAAGAAGCAGGTCCTGGAGTCGGGGCTGGCCACAAAGATCCGGAAACTGACAGAGGAGCTGAAAAGAGGCGTGGACGAACTCGACGACCTGTTCAAGCTTTACCGTTAGGGCTGCACGATATATCGTGTCGTGATGATAATTGCGTTATGTGTCTCAACCACAGACCTTAGTTCAGATATTTTCCTAAACCCTACGGAGAGATCCCATTGGCTCTGAGACGAGGGAACAGGAAGTGGAGACATGCTGACTCACTTCCGGGTTTTAGGACTCGTCACTGCACCGCTCTGTATAGCGACTTTCAAGGGACCCAAGCCTGTTTTACATGGTGAACAAACAAACAAGAGGGGCACGGGTTACTGTGCAGCAGAGTAACAGATACAGACTTCATTTGCATATGTAGAAAGTCCTATACTTACATACAGACATTACTGTCGACACATCTTGTGTATTGAGCTGCTGCGTGGCAATGTGGTTCTTTAATCTGAATCTGAACACTTCATTTATCCTGGGAATAGATTTCCATCACAGACGCTTCAGAACTAAATTAAATACAAAACTAATACAGGTCTAAAGACTTAAGACATTGAATTAAATTGGAGTAAATTCTATCCCAGGTTAAACTCCGTCTAGCCTAAAATAAAAATCGAATACAAGTATTGAAATAAACACAAACTAACATTAAATAGCATAAAACGAATTATACAAACATAACATCTGCACTGATCTTTTGCAGAAATTATTCAAAACATGGATCCGACTGTATTAATTATTTACCTTAAATACTATATTAGTTACTATATTTTGCACACAAAGTATTTAATTGATGCTCAAAATGTGTAAATTGTGGTCTTGATATATATTTGAAAAGCTATACTCTGTACTTTCTGCATGACATATTTTACTCAATGGTGTGCTCTTATATATCTAAATGAAGTGATTATCTTCTCATACTTCTTCTGTTCTGAATCGGGATATAATGTAATACCTCCAGATGAACTCCAGGGGGCGACACAACCCTCTTATATATAACTATATCTGTTTTGATCATTACATATTGCTTTTAATCCATGAAGTGTGTTTGAATTTCACTTTTAAAGTTATTCCATCAAATAATTCCTTTGACTGTTTGATATCTTCATTGTCAATTCCTCTTTTTGTGTAGGAGAGGACTCTTTAAAGTAGAGACACTACATACTGATATACACCTGAACATCAGCAGGAGAGGACTCTTTAAAGTAGAGACACTACATACTGATATACACCTGAACATCAGCAGGAGAGGACTCTTTAAAGTAGAGACACTACATACTGATATACACCTGAACATCAGCAGGAGAGGACTCTTTAAAGTAGAGACACTACATACTGATATACACCTGAACATCAGCAGGAGAGGACTCTTTAAAGTAGAGACACTACATACTGATATACACCTGAACATCAGCAGGAGAGGACTCTTTAAAGTAGAGACACTACATACTGATATACACCTGAACATCAGCAGGAGAGGACTCTTTAAAGTAGAGACACTACATACTGATATACACCTGAACATCAGCAGGAGAGGACTCTTTAAAGTAGAGACACTACATACTGATATACACCTGAACATCAGCAGGAGAGGACTCTTTAAAGTAGAGACACTACATACTGATATACACCTGAACATCAGCAGGAGAGGACTCTTTAAAGTAGAGACACTACATACTGATATACACCTGAACATCAGCAGGAGAGGACTCTTTAAAGTAGAGACACTACATACTGATATACACCTGAACATCAGCAGGAGAGGACTCTTTAAAGTAGAGACACTACATACTGATATACACCTGAACATCAGCAGGAGAGGACTCTTTAAAGTAGAGACACTACATACTGATATACACCTGAACATCAGCAGGAGAGGACTCTTTAAAGTAGAGACACTACATACTGATATACACCTGAACATCAGCAGGAGAGGACTCTTTAAAGTAGAGACACTACGTACTGATATACACCTGAACATCAGCAGGAGAGGACTCTTTAAAGTAGAGACACCACATACTGATATACACCTGAACATCAGCAGGAGAGGACTCTTTAAAGTAGAGACACCACATACTGATATACACCTGAACATCAGCAGGAGAGGACTCTTTAAAGTAGAGACACTACATACTGATATACACCTGAACATCAGCAGGAGAGGACTCTTTAAAGTAGAGACACTACATACTGATATACACCTGAACATCAGCAGGAGAGGACTCTTTAAAGTAGAGACACTACATACTGATATACACCTGAACATCAGCAGGAGAGGACTCTTTAAAGTAGGGACACTACACATACATAGACACAAATATACATATACACACATTTGGAGGTAGAACTAAATAGTCTTCTTATGTTTAGTGTATCAGTTATTTTTAATATAATACATTATGCTTAAGACCTAAGAAATAAATGATTATTTAATATTCTTTCTTTGCATTTTCGTTACATATTATAAACAGAAAAGCTCTTTTTGGACATGACATGTAAAATAAGAGTCAATATTAGGAATAAAACATCTCCTAAAGTCCGTCTTTACCCCTTTCCCCCCAATGTTTACATTTTGCATTTGACCTACATCTGAAGTAAGGGAGTCCTCGTGTAGGTTTAAAGCTCCATGTAGATCTATTTGGTCAGCTGTGTAAACGTAATGAATCCAACCAATCACAGGCCAGACTCGTGGAGCGTCATCACAGTAGTGTGTTTGTGTTAACTGCCCTGTGAAAAGTGTGCTGAAGAGGAAAACTTGAATTAAAATAAGAAATACTTCACCGTCAGCAGGCAAACCCTATTTTTATTGGACTTTTGTTCTCAAATGTTCTTTTGTTCATATAAATAACTTCTTCTCTTTTTTATCTTTTGTTTTATTTCATTTACTATTCATTGTTTGTGTGTCAACTGATTCAAACTGCCCGGCTGCGCTGCCACTGAAATCAAGCGCTCCCCGCGGACTGATATCGCGGAGGAATACACCCGGCGGTGCTTCGGCTCTATATAAACTAGCGTGACTCTCTACACCTCGTCCACTCTGGGTTCTCCAGTCTTCGTTTTTATTTACTTGTATTACATTGCGTTTAGTTGACGCGTTTAACCAAATTGACTTACAATAGGTAACTTCGTTAATTCAGTTTTAAATTTAAACACCGACCCTCTAAGTTAATTCAGATTTAAATGTAAACACCGACCCTCAGTAAAATCTATCCCCGCTAACATGGCAATTTAACGGCGTGCAGCGGCTCTCCTGCATTGGCAATAACCCGGCTGTGCAAAGGCAAAGTGCACTGGCTATTTCTGGCAACATGGCGTAAGTATTCTTCTTTGTATCTTCATTTATATTGGAAGTTGCGGGTGTCGGTATCAAATTACAATTGCTGTCAGTTGAAGTTAGAACAGATGCTATTTCTGGCAACACGCCGGAAGTATTTCTCTTGTGTTTATTATTATAACTTGGTTTTTACACAACGAGGTATAGATTGCCTTGGTAAAAACTGTTTAAAGGTGTTATGAAATGTGTTGTGCTTTTATACGTTTTTTGGACATTTTTTAACTGTAGAATTTCATGTCCTTAGGAAGATATAAATACTGGGGACATTTTGAGAAAGTGACATTTGTGTATAAAATATCTTGCCAATATAATCAAATTATTTATGTTCGTTTTGTTATCCAATTCAATGCCATATCTTATCCTATGATATATTAAGACTGGGATGTTTTGCTCATTATAAGTTAACAAAATACTGGAAAGCATCCCAACATATTTGAAAAGAATAAAATAAATTATAAGAAAATATGTTCTAATGTTTAAATATCCGAATTACAAAAGGAGCATTTGTATTTAAATCTAAATGTAATCATCCGTGGTGTGAGAAACAATGGGGGTAAATAAAAAGCAGAGGTTTCTATCTCTTTGTGATATAATTATTTAAATATTTAGGGGAAATATAAGTATTAATATCGACATTAATGTTGTGAATATTTCCTGTTTTTGGGTGTCGGTGTCAAATTACACAAACTGTCAGTTGGAGTTAGAACGCTCGCGAGACAGGCTTTAACGATCGTCTTGCTATACATTAAACTGTCAAACCCCCTATTTTAAAGTCATGTATTCCACATTTAAAACACAGTTTGAGTGATTTTAAACACAAGTAATGTTTGAATAATGAACAAATGACAACGTGGCGTGTCCAAAATGGCGCGCTGTATTTTTTTGTCTTTGCTGCTCTGTTGTGAAAATGGCGGTTACCCTCCCACATCTCGCCGTGACGTGTGAGATGGGCGGGGCTACCGGCCAGAGCGTGACCAAATTAGGCAATGTTATCCCCCGGTGCAGGGCGGGGCGTTTCTTCTTTTCCACACAGCTTTGTCACCTCAGAGGAACGGATTAGCCCAACATTAGCCTCCCATCCCCCACAGGCTAACAGCATTAACGAGACCAGAGGAGGGAGAAGTACTCTGATCTGTACTTGAGTAAAAGTAGAAGTACTCTGATCTGTACTTGAGTAAAAGTAGAAGTACTCTGATCTGTACTTGAGTAAAAGGAGAAGTACTCAAATCATGGACTTGAGTAATAGTAGAAGTACTCAGACCTTGTTCTTGAGTAAAAGTAGAAGTACTCGGATCTTGTACTTGAGTAAAAGTAGAAGTACTCGGATCTTGTACTTGAGTAAAAGTAGAAGTACTCGGATCTTGTACTTGAGTAAAAGTAGAAGTACTCGGATCTTGTACTTGAGTAAAAGTAGAAGTACCAGAGTGTACAGTAAAAGTCCTGCATTCAAAATGTTACTCAACTGAAAGTACTAAAGTATTAGCCTCAAAATATAGTTGAAGTAGCGACAGTACAAGTATTCATTGTGCAGATGAGATGAATATGATCATCTTTGCAGATAAACTAAAGTGCACACTTAATAAAGCTTTATTTATACAGCACTTGCAGCAAAATATAACATTTGATCAGGTTCATGGACACAAGGAGGTGGAAGGTGTGATAATACAACTAAATAAATAATGTTTCTCTCCAGATAAGGAAGACAAGTGAGTCGATGCGACAATATAAAAACAAAGTGAACATATCGGTACAACAGAAACAAAATAAAAAAAGATTAAGACCTATAAAATAAATAAAGGTAGATAAATAATAAAGACGAAAAGAACATTTAAAGTGTGGGGTTGCTAATCTGAAACGATGTGTATAACCCATTTCCCTTTCCTCCAGGTCTCTCTCGGCAATCACGCTCAGCTTGGCTGCCGTCGACAGCAGGCCCGACCGCCTCCACTCGATACCGGACTCGTGTTTATTTCTATTCTCCCTGAAAACCCCGAGCAGCCGCGATGACGCTCTGCCTGGCCTTGGAGGACGTGGAGGCCCTGTACTTAGGTTAGTGTCGTTTCCACAAGGACACTCCTTTACACGGAGCCTTTAGTCGGGTAACAATCCAAATCAATATATTGTGTCAGGAAGTAAGATGCTAACGGCCCCTCGTCCACAGGGCCCTCCTTTCTGACGGCTGACCCCATGGGGCCCCTTCTGGACCATGAAGACGAAGAAGCTCTCTCTCCCTCCTGCTATCTAGAGGGGAAAGCTCCAGCTTCGCCCCCCCTCTCTTTCGCCTCCTCCCCTCCCCCCTCCCACGCCTCCCTGTTCCTGGGTACCAAAGCCTCCGAGGACCCCCTCCCCTGGCAGCTCCACGCCCCGACAGGAGCAGAGCACTGCAGCGGTGAGAGACCATTTATCTGTGTATTTAGAGTACATGCGCTTCAAGGTTTCCCCGGATACTCAAAGTCTTCTTCAAATGACTTCCATCAATATTTAAGAAGTGTTTAAAAGTAGGGCTGTGCATCTTCACTGGTCGCACGCTTCGATATCCTGATGCATAACAGTGCACAGTATACAGTATCTGAATCAGGGTTTCCGCTAGGATTTTTTTCTCGCCGGTCAAATGTCCGGGCAGAATTTATTTTACCGGACAAATTTGAAACTTACCGTGTGTCATGTTTCAATAATAATAATAAGAGTTGTGTAGCAGAGTTTCCGTTAGCAGGTAATCACCGGACTCTGAGCAGATATGCTTCAGTTTAAAACTCAATTCACGGGGCTCATTTTTATATTGCTTCAGTTTATAATCGTAACGTAATTCAGATTCATTTTTCAATAAATGATTCCACAACAAACAACATAATTATTACATTCAAACAAACTACTCGTAGTAGATAACGTACATTATTCAGAAGTTTACATCAACTTTGAATAATAACACGGGAGAAACGGATCCTCTCTCTCCCTCTCTCTCTCTCCCTCCCTCTCTCCCTCCCTCTCTCTCTCCCTCTCCCTCCCTCTCTCTCCTGACAGCCCGTCAGTTTCTCATGCAGCTCCTGCACTCGCTAAACAGAGGGCGGGGCTTCAGGTGCTCATGCAGAGCTGCGTGTCTCCGTCAGACTCAGCAGCTGATCTGATCTCTCTCTCTCCGGTTACACTTCACTCGCGTTTATGTCCATATCGATCAGACCCAGCTCTCCTGATCGGCCTTTCTAGAGAGCACCGATCAAACTATTAAGAGTGAATATCGGCCGATAATGACCGGCGGCCGATCGATCGGAGCATTCCTAATTATTACCAGACATGTTGACCGTCAGGTTTTGAATTTACCGGTTTTTAATACATTTAACCAGCTAAAAACCGGTAATCACCGGCTAACGGAAACCCTGATCTGTGTGTCACATTGTTCCATCCTCAAAAACGAATGCTCCTGCGGTCGAGATGCAGCTTCTAGCAACGGCCTTCTGTTAAAGGAAGGACCCTGAATGTGGCATCACCAACATGACTTGAGTCTGAACACAGCGGACAACGGGAGTGTTCACACAGCATATCAAAAGTAGGGGGCGGGGCTTGGAGGAACGGAGGAGACGGTGGTCGCGGAAGCTTTCCTCCTGCCTTCACAAACTGTAACACGTATATATCGTCTGGAAATAGCGAGAGGCCGTTCGCTCTGCAATCCAACACTTGATTAAATCCACCAAAAACCTGACGTGACGACAACGAGTGTTTTTCACAAGTCGATGTGTGTCTGAGCCGCGGCGACACGGGCTGACTCGGAGCGGGTCGTTCTGCCGTTGTCACGTCCGGTCCCTGATCTCTGCGTCACCGATCTGATGGAAAAACAAAACAAAAAAAACGTTATTGTCCCGCCGGAAGATCAGGAAGCTACGTGACTACGCTGTAATCGATTATGTCCCGTCGATGCAGAATCGTCCGCATCGTAGAAACGATTAATCTCAACACCTCTGTTTAAAAGGCAGAATGCTCTATTTATTCGAGGGGGGGGAATCGGGTTCTTTATATGAAGACAATATTGAAATAACAGGTTTAACTAAAACTGGAATCAAAGAGATCGGACTAGACGGCATCCAGATAGCGATAAAGTGTCCTGTATTAAATTAGGAAAGGTCTTCAACCCTTCCCTGCGTGGTTGGAGACCTAAATCCTACCGAAGGCCCCAGAGGACCGGTAGCACTGAAGTCCGTCAAGGTTTGAAACTCTCCGTCAGTGGGCGGCGACGAGGAGACGGGTGAGCGCTTCACGGCTGTTTGGTGTCGGTGGATCTCCTGAAGCGTTGACGCGTCTCCAGAAGGTGAAGCTAATCGCTCTCAAGGTCACTGTCCCTCATTCCTCCTTCTGAGCTGCAAGTCTTTGAAGGTCGTGGCACGAAACGAGTTCAGACAGGCCTCGGTAATGAGTGGGTGTGTTCGGGTTGAACAACTTGTGTGTGTGTGTGTGTGTGTCTTTCTCTCTGTGTGTGTGTGTGTGTGTGTCTTTCTCTCTCTCTTTCTCTCTGTGTGTGTGTGTGTCTTTCTCTCTCTTTCTCTCTCTCTGTGTGTGTGTGTGTGTGTGAAACTGGTTTAGTTAAAAGTGGCGTTTCTCAGCGACGTGTTCTTTGTTGTAGTGATTGTGGTTCTTGGCGTCTGTAAAAGCCAACGGCTGCGAGACTCGTTTTAATTAACGCTTGAGGTCAAACAGATTCCAGAACTTCAGTGATCATCAAAGACGCCGCTCAAATCAGTTTGTTGTTTGACAGATTGGTTCGTACAGCTTTTCTGCGGGTCATTCCTAAGGGGGTTTGAATAGTCTTAAACGTCGGCGAACACGATGGTGATGTGGTTCCAGTGTGTCCCACAGATCTGAAATATACTTGGGGGGGGGTGGGTGGTAGCGGGGGGGTGAGGTGACGTGCAACAACATTAACCTTTCTGTTGGTCGCGTGTTAGCAGACCCTTCACGCGATGGCAGAGCGAACAGGTTCAGGCAGGGCCCATACTGATAGCCCTACAGTTTAAATCTACTCCCCACACATGAACATATGGACATGGATTACTATTTAAAAAAATTAATGTATTTATAAATGTATTTAGGAACCTATCCATGTGATTTTTAGTGGGGGTCGACCTCAAATCCTCTAGGGGGGTCCAGGGGCATGCCCCCCCGGAAAGATTTTATTTTTTATTTTGGAGTTAAATGCATCAATCTGGTGCATTTTGAGGGGGAAATATAGAGACTAGATCTATGGAAACACCTATATTAAACAGAACTGTATACATTTCAATAATCATAAAATCATGGCCATAACCAATACACCATCCCATTTCCAATATGAAAAAAACACTGAAACTTGTTTATTAATTTATTTTTGGTTCATTTATGGTTGTGAGTGTGTCTGTGCTCCTGAATCAGCCTCTCCTGTCTCCCTCCTCTCCCCCTCCCCCGTCTCCCTCCTCTCCCCCTGCTCCTATTTGAGGCAGCAGCAAAGACTAGTTTTCTCTCAACACGTTTTAAAAGTGTATCTTACCTTTTTTCACCTTAATATGTGTTTACATAAACTGGTGACCACACCGTTTGAGACCCACTGAGAACCTAGACTAAGTTAGCTATCTAAACACTCAGAGTCCTTTACCTCACCTGAGCTGAGCTTATCCCGACCAATCAAGGGCTTTGACTTATGATCTGTATGACAGTGGCCATGTCGGCAGGCCACATCATGTGGACAGCCAGTCACCCTGTGTGAGGCAGGCCACTTAACAGGCCAGAAGGAGGCGAGATCAGTGCGAGGGATCATTGTCCACAAGTTAATCGATCGCAGATGGCGTCGTGGTCACGGACGAATAAAAAAAAATGAATATTAAAAAAACTAAATGGGTTGCGAAATATACTTGGGCGGCCGTTAATATACCTGGGCGGCCCAAGTATAGTCTATGTGTGGGAAACCCTGGGTTCTGTGTATATAAACTAAAGGACTCTCCTCTCTCGGCAGACGATGCGTTCGCTGGCATGGACTGGATGTCGGAGAAAATCGACCTGGGTGAGTTGGACCTGGAGTCTCTGATTGGCTCTGACGACTCCCCCGAGGAGCTGCTGGCCTCCCTGGACCCCCACATGGACCTGGACGCCTTCCACTCCTCCCTCCCTCTGCCCCTGGACCCCCACCTGGACGCCTTCCACTCCTCTCTCCCTCTGCCCCTGGACCCCCACATGGACCTGGACGCCTCCCTCCCACTGCCCCTGGACCCCCACCTGGACGCCTTCCACTCCTCTCTCCCTCTGCCCCTGGACCCCCACCTGGACGCCTTCCACTCCTCCCTCCCTCTGCCCCTGGACCCCCACCTGGACGCCTTCCACTCCTCCCTCCCTCTGCCTCTGGACGCCTTCCACTCCTCCCTCCCTCTGCCCCTGGACCCCCACCTGGACGCCTTCCGCTCCTCTCTCCCTCTGCCCCTGGACCCCCACATGGACCTGGACGCCTCCCTCCCTCTGCCCCTGGACCCCCACCTGGACACCTTCCACTCCTCCCTCCCTCTGCCTCTGGACCCCCACCTGGAGAAGGAGGTGGTGCTGAAGTCCGAGCCCCCCTCCCCTGCTTTCACCCTGGACCTGGGGAGTGAAGAGGACGTCCTGGATGTCCTCTCCTCCCCCGTTGTACTCCCCTCTCCTCCCCCCTCAGGCCACATGTTGGTAGAGAACGCTCTCCCCGATCAACCAATCAAAACCTCTCCTCCATCCAGCGACTGTGAGAGCGACTCAGGCATCGAGTCCTTCACCGACTCCCCCCCTCGCCTCCTTTCTTCTCCTCCAACTCCAACGCTCCCCTCTTCCTCCAGGACCAAGCCGTACTCTAAAAAACCAGAACCCTCCTCCTCCTCCTCCGTCTCCATCAAAATGAAGTCGGTGTCCGGCGCTCCCAAGGTGGTGGAGAAGAAGCTGAAGAAGATGGAGCAGAACAAGACGGCGGCCACTCGTTACCGGCAGAAGAAGCGTGTGGAGCAGGACCTCGTGAGCGAGGAGTGCGAGGAGCTGATGAAGAAGAACGAAGCCCTGGAGGAGAGAGCGGAGGCCATCAGCCGCGAGATCAAGTACCTGACGGAGCTGATGGAGGAGGTCCGGCGGCGCCGCACCAAGAGCAAGGCTCCGTGAAGAGGGGGCGGGGTTTATAGCCATCGCTACATCCGAAGGGTTCCACGGTCGGGGGAAGGTCCCTCAGCCCCCACAATGCACCTCTGCACTAACAGTTTGCCATTCCCTCGCTTCAGTGAACCCCCATCTCAAGAGCTTCAAGTCCAGAAAGGGCCTCGACACCTCCACCAGTCCCTGATGTTAAACTGCGTGCGTGTGTGTGACGTGTACATAGTGTTTCCTCCTGTGCTGCAGATATAGAAGCGCCTGTTATTGATCGCAGGGTAATCCTGATCGTGCTGCTGATCGCCTTGTAAAAATGCTTTGCTCCTCTTTTCTAATAAATATCTTTCAGTGCTCAGCGACGTGTCGGTGCTTTACTGGTTCCTGCTGCGCACACCACGAGGACGACGGGCGGGGTTCTCCTCGAGGCCAAGACGTGCAACTGAAGCTACAGTCGCTTAAAACAGACCGACCTCTTAATTTACCTCTCGCACTAAAAGCAGAGAAGAACCAGAAGCAATGCGTGTTGTTTAAACGACTTTCCCTCAGCGGGAGCCCGGGGTATCGAACCGGAAAGCATCCGTACGTTTGAGAAGCCGGAACCGAAGCGTCGATGAAAAGACAGAATATAAGAAGTATAACTTAAAGTGAATCGATGTGTAAACATGTCGGACCAGGAAAGTGTTCACGTTATCATTTGATGCCGAAATGAGGAGCGCAGTCAGTCGAGCGTGTCTGAGCGAGTATAGTCATTTAAATATTTACGTGTTCTCACCGTTTGGATGTGTAAATAAATCCATGGGAAATATGGGAGAGAGGCGGAACCTGATGGACCGGTTCCAGGGTTTGTTCCTGCATCGAGGACACACACTTCCTGTTGTGTGTGTGTGTTCAGAGAGATAAAGGTGTGTACAGAGTTACACACAGAAGATGAGACATGCTGTAGTTTCCAAAAGAGCAGTGTGAACATTTAAAGGCAACGCGTTTACGAATACATTTTTAAGTAGAAATGCAAAATATGACGGCATTTAAAAACAGACGGTAAATAACAACAAGCTCCAACGGAATGAGACCGGGTTTGAAATGAAAGCAAGTCTTCAGTCGCAGGTTTCTGGACATCAGGAACACAATATAACTTTAATAAGATGCACACGTCTTGAATAATGATGGCAACACAACGATGTGATGTTCTATAGCAGTGCCTCTCAAAGTGTGGTCCGTGAGCGCCCCCTAGTGGTCCGTGAGTATATTGGGAACATTTCACATTTGAAATAAATAAATACATTTAAGTTTTCCGCACTCTCGCGGGAATATCTCCGCAATGGAGCGAGCTTAAGTTTAACTTTTCTATTGCATGATAAAGCCCAGGGCAACACCTTCGTCACACATGTTGCCACTTGTTTGTACCATTTTCAAGCGACTTATAATCTGTTCTAGAAAAACGATGGGTTTTGGGATATTTGTGGAGTTAGGTCAGGGGTGTCAAACTCAAGGCCCGGGGGCCAAATCCGGCCCGCGACTTCATTTCATGTGGCCCCACAAGAGCTCTGAAAGAATGTAATATGTTTATTATGCGGTTACAGGCCGCTTTACAGATGCACCATGTCCATAAACTACATGTCCCACAATGCATCTCACATTAGGTTTTAATTTTTTTATTAAACTAACTTTTTTTCAGAATTTGGCTTTTCTTTTAAAATAATTTAGTGACATTCTCACTGAAGAGACTTGCACTTGTTTGTCCCAGACTATCCATGAAGCTTTTACCCTATCCGATAATAATCCAATGCAGAGACAATGAAGTAATATAATACATTATTTTAAATGTATAAAATATTTATATATGTATTTTTATATAGTCTTAAAGTTACAACCGGCCCTTTGAGTGCACCATAATGCTGATGTGGCCCGCGAAGACATTGAGTTCGACGCCCCTGCGTTGGGTGGTCCGCGAGTGGGTTTTTATTGGTTCAGTCCTTGGTGTGAAAAAGTTTGAGAAACACTGATCTGTAGCTTTGATCCACAAACTCATCACTGATGGTTAGTGTTAAACAAGACCGATGTGTACTTCATGCATGTTCTCTGTGTCTTTTCGAATGTTTAAAAGTGATTCTAGGACTTCTCTTCATTCATTATATATATATGTATATAATATATATATATTTAACACAAAGTAAATGTGGTTTCCAAAAGTCCTAAAAAGTTCTGTGAGTGTTCAAACTCTTACGTTAAGCTGGCAGACAAGTTCAAACTGGAACACTTTCAAGTGTGTGTGTGTGTGTGTGTGTGTGTGTGTGTGTGAAAAGTGCAGTCTCACTTCTCCGCCTGCAATCCTAAATGTCATGAAACGAGAGCGAGAGAAACATCTGGAGAGAAGAGCTGTTGTTTGCACATTGTTAATCATGAGCAATGCATCCTAACATTGTTTAACTGCGAGGTGTTAAACAATTGTACTGTAGCTACTCTGGAGAGCTTTTAAAGGGAAACAAATAAACGGCATGATGGGAGTGCAGTACCAAATATGTAAAGCACTTTTTTGTTAATGTATGATTTGCTGCATATAAGGAATAAAACTAAAATCCTCTGTCGTACCAAATTGAAGTATCATTATTTTTGCATCGCACCGAATCGGATAATGTTGAATCAAATCGTATCGAACTGTATCGCAACAGGGGTGAATCGTATCGTATCGCATCGCCTGGTGTTTCAAATGTATCGTTAATGTATCGTATCGAGATGCGCATCGCATCGGCCTCAGTGATGGAGATGCACGTCCCTAGAACGGACACGTTAATTAATCGAATGCGTGTGAACAGAAGACTGTTTTGCGTTTGCGTTGTACTGTATGCATCCTCGTGGGGCCGGGGTCTAAGCCAAACTATATCCGGTCACAGATCTGCTATTTTAATGTAAGGTCAACGCATATCGACCCTAAATATAGTCTATATTAGGAACGAGAAAAGTCTCAACATATATATCGCAGAACACAGAAGCAGCATGCTGCATTAAACCTGACCTTCACAGAGAGGTTGAAGGTCATGTGGAGAGGAGGCTTCAGTATTCTGTCTGTTGTGCTATCTTACAATCAATATAGTAAAAGTGAGGTAAAGTGTGTCGCCAAGGTAACCGGTTAGAACTCGAAGTTGCGATGAGGTCTTAAAATGTATGGAAAGGGTCTTAAAAAAGGTCTTAAAAGGAATTACATTTGACTTCAGGATTCCTGCATATACCCTGTCCATGCATGTTCTTTGTGTGTCTTTGAATGTGATCTTTAAAAGTGATTCTAGGACTTCTCTTCATTCATTATATATATGTATATATATATATATATATATATATATAATACAAATTAAATGTGGTTTCCAAAAGTCCTAAAAAGTTCTGTGAGTGTTCAAGCTCTTACGTTAAGCTGGCAGACAAGTTCAAACTGGAACACTTTCGTGTGTGTGTGTGTGTGTGTGTGTGTGTGTGTGTGTGTGTGTGTGTGTGTGTGTGTGTGTGTGTGTGTGTGTGTGTGTGTGTGTGTGTGTGTGTGTGTGTGTGAAAAGTGCAGTCTCACTTCTCCGCCTGCAATCCTAAATGTCATGAAACGAGAGCGAGAGAAACATCTGGAGAGAAGAGTTTACGAGAAGCTCAGAAACTGTGAAACCAGACAGACGTGTGTGTGTGTGTGTGTGTGTGTGTGTGTGTGTGTCCAGTGATGCATCCTGAGACTGACAACAAGTCACTGTCGTTTCTCGTGAGACTCACACTTGTGTGTCGGACAGCTGTGTACATTTAGTCTGCAGTAAAACACACACACACACACACACACACACACACACACACAGCAGTGAGGCCTCGCCCTCCTGAGAAAGAGATAAAGACTCTTTATTATGACCGGCTAAAGAGTTGTTTAAAGGACTTGTTTGAACCCTGCGCTCCTCTCACGCCGGCTTCACTTCCTGCTGCATTCCACTAAAGGAACGCAGCTTTGATCCATCGATGCATTTGGGACTCAGTCTGCTTTCCCTGCTAGGACAAAGAAGAGAGTGTCTCCTGAGTGTCTTCTGAGTCTGAGTGTCTTCTGAGTGTCTCCTGAGTGTCTTCTGAGTCTGAGTGTCTTCTGAGTGTCTCCTGAGTGTCTCCTGAGTGTCTCTGAGTCTGAGTGTCTCCTGAGTGTCTCCTGAGTGTCTTCTGAGTGTCTCCTGAGTCTGAGTCTCTCCTGAGTGTCTTCTGAGCCTGAGTGTCTCCTGAGTGTCTTCTGAGTGTCTCCTGAGTGTCTTCTGAGTGTCTCCTGAGTGTCTTCTGAGTCTGAGTGTCTTCTGAGTGTCTCCTGATTGTCTTCTGAGCTGAGTGTCTCCTGAGTGTCTTCTGAGTGTCTCCTGAGTGTCTCCTGAGTGTCTTCTGAGTCTGAGTGTCTCCTGAGTGTCTTCTGAGTCTGAGTGTCTCCTGAGTGTCTCCTGAGTGTATCTGAGTCTGAGTGTCTCCTGAGTGTCTCCTGAGTGTCTTCTGAGTCTGAGTGTCTCCTGAGTGTCTCCTGAGTGTCCTCTGAATCTGAGTGTCTCTGAGTGTCTCCTGAGTGTCTTCTGAGTGTCTCCTGAGTGTCTCCTGAGTCTGAGTGTCTCCTGAGAGTCTCCTGAATCTGAGTGTCTTCTGAGAGTCTTCTGAGTGTCTCCTGAGTGTCTCCTGAGTGTCTTCTGAGTGTCTCCTGAGTGTCTCCTGAGAGTCTCCTGAATCTGAGTGTCTCTGAGAGTCTTCTGAGTGTCTCCTGAGTGTCTCCTGAGTGTCTTCTGAGTGTCTCCTGAGTGTCTTCTGAGTGTCTCCTGAGTCTGAGTGTCTCTGAGAGTCTCCTGAATCTGAGTGTCTTCTGAGTGTCTTCTGAGTGAGAAGTGTCTCAGCCGAGTATTTCTCAAATATCGTTGCACCTTTTTGTCTGTGTAGTAAAGTGTGTGTGCTATAGAGTGTGTGTGTAGTAAAGTGTGTGTGCTATAGAGTGTGTGTGTAGTAAGTGTGTGTGCTTATCGGCATGCTGGTGCAGATACTGGGTGTGTCGGATTGAAGCAGAGAAATTATTCCTGTCTTCTCGTCACATTCCTTCTTTTAATCAGAAGCACGTCGGTACGTTTATTTTCAGACACAGAACATATGTTTCCTCACATGACCGAGTTCTTGATTAGGTTTCATTAGTGTCTCAACATTAAAGAGTCCTCTCCTGCTGATGTTCAGGTGTATATCAGTATGTAGTGTCTCTACTTTAAAGAGTCCTCTCCTGCTGATGTTCAGGTGTATATCAGTACGTAGTGTCTCTACTTTAAAGAGTGCTCTCCTGCTGATGTTCAGGTGTATATCAGTGTGTAGTATCTCTACTTTAAAGAGTCCTCTCCTGCTGATGTTCAGGTGTATATCAGTATGTAGTGTCTCTACTTTAAAGAGTCCTCTCCTGCTGATGTTCAGGTGTATATCAGTATGTAGTGTCTCTACTTTAAAGAGTCCTCTCCTGCTGATGTTCAGGTGTATATCAGTATGTAGTGCCTCTACTTTAAAGAGTCCTCTCCTGCTGATGTTCAGGTGTACATCAGTATGTAGTGTCTCCACTTTAAAGAGTGCTCTCCTGCTGATGTTCAGCTATTTCTTAGTGGAATAAGCAATACAACATTAGCGTTTCTTCACACTTTTCTTAAAGTAAGCATCCATAATCCTACGAGTTGGGATCCTATACTTCTGTCTCTTTAAATATGTAAATATCCACAGCTGTAGAAACGTCTCCTTGATCTAACGTATTGATTTCAGCTGGAATACCCACTCACAGCGTGTGCTCTGAATATGTTCCAAACTGCCAACAAACATGTACAGGAGAGGAACTGTTTAAAGCCTGACAGCCTTACCGGGTTCCCCCTCCTCTCAGTGAGTCACATGCCACCAAGTCCTGTAATGTAATTTAAATAAATGTGATCATTGTCTCAGAGCATCAGAGGCTGTGTGAGGGAATGCCCTTCTATACCCTCACACAGTATACACAGTATATACAGTATATACAGTATATATATATATATATATATATTACAGTTACTGCTCAGTTCCCCATCGTTTACAGTAACTCTCTTTATGTGTCTCTGAAGATGCTTTTCCACTTTTGCACTCGTCTCTAGGGTCTTTGCAGTTCTCTTTAAGTCTCTTTTTGAAGTCGTCTTAAGTGTCTTCGTAGTTGTTTTAAGTCTCTTTTTTAAATCGTCTTAAGTCTCTTCGTAGTTGTTATCAGTCTCTTTTTGAAGTCGTCTCTAGTCTCTTCCTAGTTGTTATCAGTCTCTTTTTGAAGTCGTCTTAAGTGTCTTAGTTGTTTTAAGTCTCTTTTTGAAATCGTCTTAAGTCTCTTCGTAGTTGTTATCAGTCTCTTTTTGAAGTCGTCTCTAGTCTCTTCCTAGTTGTTATCAGTCTCTTTTTGAAGTCGTCTTAAGTGTCTTCCTAGTTGTTATCAGTCTCTTTTTGAAGTCGTCTTAAGTGTCTTAGTTGTTTTAAGTCTCTTTTTGAAGTCGTCTTAAGTCTCTTCGTAGTTGTTTTAAGTCTCTTTTTGAATCGTCTTAAGTCTCTTCGTAGTTGTTATAAGTCTCTTTTTGAAGTCGTCTTAAGTCTCTTCCTAGTTGTTTTAAGTCTCTTTTTGAAGTCGTCTTAAGTTTCTTCGTAGTTGTTTTAAGTCTCTTTGAAGTCGTCTTAAGTCTCTTCCTAGTTGTTTTAAGTCTCTTTTTGAAGTCGTCTTAAGTCTCTTCGTAGTTGTTATAAGTCTCTCTTTGAAGTCGTCTTAAGTCTCTTCCTAGTTGTTTTAAGTCTCTTTTCGAAGTCGTCTTAAGTCTCTTCCTAGTTGTTTTAAGTCTCTTTGAAGTCGTCTTAAGTCTCTTCCTAGTTGTTTTAAGTCTCTTTTCGAAGTCGTCTTAAGTCTCTTCGTAGTTGTTTTAAGTCTCTTTTTGAAGTCGTCTTAAGTGTCTTCGTAGTTGTTTTAAGTCTCTTTGAAGTCGTTTTAAGTCTCTTCCTAGTTGTTATAAGTCTCTCTTTGAAGTCGTCTTAAGTCTCTTCCTAGTTGTTTTAAGTCTCTTTTTGAAGTCGTCTTAAGTCTCTTCCTAGTTGTTTTAAGTCTCTTTTTGAAGTCGTCTTAAGTTTCTTCGTAGTTGTTTTAAGTCTCTTTGAAGTCGTCTTAAGTCTCTTCCTAGTTGTTTTAAGTCTCTTTTCGAAGTCGTCTTAAGTCTCTTCCTAGTTGTTTTAAGTCTCTTTTCGAAGTCGTCTCTAAGTCTTTTCGTAGTTGTTTTAAGTCTCTTTTTGAAGTCGTCTTAAGTCTCTTCGTAGTTGTTTTAAGTCTCTTTTTGAAGTCGTCTTAAGTCTCTACCTAGTTGTTATCAGTCTCTTTTTGAAGTCGTCTTAAGTCTCTTCGTAGTTGTTTTAAGTCTCTTTTTGAAGTCGTCTTAAGTGTCTTCCTAGTTGTTATCAGTCTCTTTTTGAAGTCGTCTTAAGTGTCTTAGTTGTTTTAAGTCTCTTTTTGAAGTCGTCTTAAGTCTCTTCGTAGTTGTTTTAAGTCTCTTTTTGAAGTCGTCTTAAGTCTCTTCGTAGTTGTTTTAAGTCTCTTTTTGAAGTCGTCTTAAGTCTCTTCCTAGTTGTTATCAGTCTCTTTTTGAAGTCGTCTTAAGTCTCTTCGTAGTTGTTTTAAGTCTCTTTTTGAAGTCGTCTTAAGTCTCTTCGTAGTTGTTTTAAGTCTCTTTTTGAAGTCGTCTTAAGTGTCTTCGTAGTTGTTTTAAGTCTCTTTTTGAAGTCGTCTTAAGTCTCTTCGTAGTTGTTTTAAGTCTCTTTTTGAAGTCGTCTTAAGTCTCTTCCTAGTTGTTATCAGTCTCTTTTTGAAGTCGTCTTAAGTCTCTTCGTAGTTGTTATCAGTCTCTTTTTGAAGTCGTCTTAAGTCTCTTCGTAGTTGTTTTAAGTCTCTTTTTGAAGTCGTCTTAAGTGTCTTCGTAGTTGTTTTAAGTCTCTTTTTGAAAGTCGTCTTGAGTCTCTTCGTAGTTGTTATCAGTCTCTTTTTGAAGTCGTCTTAAGTGTCTTCGTAGTTGTTTTAAGTCTCTTTTTGAAGTCGTCTTAAGTCTCTTCCTAGTTGTTTTAAGTCTCTTTTTGAAGTCGTCTTAAGTCTCTTCGTAGTTGTTTTAAGTCTCTTTTTAAGTCGTCTTAAGTCTCTTAGTTGTTTTAAGTCTCTTTTTTGAAGTCGTCTTAAGTCTCTTCGTAGTTGTTTTAAGTCTCTTTTTGAAGTCGTCTTAAGTCTCTTCCTAGTTGTTTTAAGTCTCTTTTTGAAGTCGTCTTAAGTCTCTTCGTAGTTGTTTTAAGTCTCTTTTTTAAGTCGTCTTAAGTCTCTTAGTTGTTTTAAGTCTCTTTTTGAAGTCGTCTTAAGTCTCTTCGTAGTTGTTATCAGTCTCTTTTTGAAGTCGTCTTAAGTCTCTTCCTAGTTGTTTTAAGTCTCTTTTTGAAGTCGTCTTAAGTCTCTTCGTAGTTGTTTTAAGTCTCTTTTTGAAGTCGTCTTAAGTCTCTTCCTAGTTGTTTTAAGTCTCTTTTTGAAGTCGTCTTAAGTCTCTTCGTAGTTGTTTTAAGTCTCTTTTTGAAGTCGTCTTAAGTCTCTTAGTTGTTTTAAGTCTCTTTTTGAAGTCGTCTTAAGTCTCTTCGTAGTTGTTATCAGTCTCTTTTTGAAGTCGTCTTAAGTGTCTTCGTAGTTGTTTTAAGTCTCTTTTTGAAGTCGTCTTAAGTCTCTTCGTAGTTGTTATCAGTCTCTTTTTGAAGTCGTCTTAAGTCTCTTCGTAGTTGTTTTAAGTCTCTTTTTGAAGTCGTCTTAAGTCTCTTCGTAGTTGTTTTAAGTCTCTTTTTGAAGTCGTCTTAAGTCTCTTCGTAGTTGTTTTAAGTCTCTTTTTGAAGTCGTCTTAAGTCTCTTCCTAGTTGTTTTAAGTCTCTTTTTGAAGTCGTCTTAAATGTCTTCCTAGTTGTTATAAGTCTCTTTTCGAAGTCGTCTTAAGTCTCTTCCTAGTTGTTTTAAGTCTCTTTTTGAAGTCGTCTTAAGTCTCTTCCTAGTTGTTTTAAGTCTCTTTTGAAGTCGTCTTAAGTCTCTTCGTAGTTGTTTTAAGTCTCTTTTTGAAGTCGTCTTAAGTGTCTTCGTAGTTGTTTTAAGTCTCTTTTTGAAGTCGTCTTAAGTCTCTTCGTAGTTGTTTTAAGTCTCTTTTTGAAGTCGTCTTAAGTCTCTTCCTAGTTGTTTTAAGTCTCTTTTTGAAGTCGTCTTAAGTCTCTTCGTAGTTGTTTTAAGTCTCTTTTTGAAGTCGTCTTAAGTCTCTTCGTAGTTGTTTTAAGTCTCTTTTTGAAGTCGTCTTAAGCTCTTCGTAGTTGTTTTAAGTCTCTTTTTGAAGTCGTCTTAAGTCTCTTCGTAGTTGTTTTAAGTCTCTTTTTGAAGTCGTCTTAAGTCTCTTCCTAGTTGTTTTAAGTCTCTTTTTGAAGTCGTCTTAAGTCTCTTCGTAGTTGTTATCAGTCTCTTTTTGAAGTCGTCTTAAGTCTCTTCCTAGTTGTTTTAAGTCTCTTTTTGAAGTCGTCTTAAGTCTCTTCGTAGTTGTTTTAAGTCTCTTTTTGAAGTCGTCTTAAGTCTCTTCGTAGTTGTTATCAGTCTCTTTTTGAAGTCGTCTTAAGTGTCTTCTAGTTGTTATAAGTCTCTTTTTGAAGTCGTCTTAAGTCTCTTCGTAGTTGTTTTAAGTCTCTTTTTGAAGTCGTCTTAAGTCTCTTCGTAGTTGTTATCAGTCTCTTTTTGAAGTCGTCTTAAGTGTCTTCGTAGTTGTTATAAGTCTCTTTTTGAAGTCGTCTTAAGTCTCTTCGTAGTTGTTATCAGTCTCTTTTTGAAGTCGTCTTAAGTCTCTTCGTAGTTGTTATCAGTCTCTTTTTGAAGTCGTCTTAAGTGTCTTCCTAGTTGTTATAAGTCTCTTTTTGAAGTCGTCTTAAGTGTCTTCGTAGTTGTTTTAAGTCTCTTTTTGAAGTCGTCTTAAGTCTCTTCGTAGTTGTTATCAGTCTCTTTTTGAAGTCGTCTTAAGTGTCTTCGTAGTTGTTATAAGTCTCTTTTTGAAGTCGTCTTAAGTCTCTTCGTAGTTGTTTTAAGTCTCTTTTTGAAGTCGTCTTAAGTCTCTTCGTAGTTGTTATCAGTCTCTTTTTGAAGTCGTCTAAAGTCTCTTCGTAGTTGTTATCAGTCTCTTTTTGAAGTCGTCTTAAGTGTCTTCCTAGTTGTTATAAGTCTCTTTTTGAAGTCGTCTTAAGTCTCTTCGTAGTTGTTTTAAGTCTCTTTTTGAAGTCGTCTTAAGTCTCTTCCTAGTTGTTTTAAGTCTCTTTTCGAAGTCGTCTTAAGTCTCTTTGTAGTTGTTTTAAGTCTCTTTTTGAAGTCGTCTTAAGTCTCTCGTAGTTGTTTTAAGTCTCTTTTTGAAGTCGTCTTAAGTCTCTTCGTAGTTGTTTTAAGTCTCTTTTTGAAGTCGTCTTAAGTCTCTTCGTAGTTGTTATCAGTCTCTTTTTGAAGTCGTCTTAAGTCTCTTCGTAGTTGTTATCAGTCTCTTTTTGAAGTCGTCTTAAGTGTCTTCCTAGTTGTTTTAAGTCTCTTTTTGAAGTCGTCTTAAGTCTCTTCGTAGTTGTTATCAGTCTCTTTTTGAAGTCGTCTTAAGTCTCTTCGTAGTTGTTATCAGTCTCTTTTTGAAGTCGTCTTAAGTGTCTTCGTAGTTGTTATCAGTCTCTTTTTGAAGTCGTCTTAAGTGTCTTCCTAGTTGTTTTAAGTCTCTTTTTGAAGTCGTCTTAAGTCTCTTCGTAGTTGTTATCAGTCTCTTTTTGAAGTCGTCTTAAGTGTCTTCCTAGTTGTTTTAAGTCTCTTTTTGAAGTCGTCTTAAGTCTCTTCCTAGTTGTTATCAGTCTCTTTTTGAAGTCGTCTTAAGTCTCTTCGTAGTTGTTATCAGTCTCTTTTTGAAGTCGTCTTAAGTCTCTTCGTAGTTGTTTTAAGTCTCTTTTTGAAGTCGTCTTAAGTCTCTTCCTAGTTGTTATCAGTCTCTTTTTGAAGTCGTCTTAAGTGTCTTAGTTGTTTTAAGTCTCTTTTTGAAGTCATCTTAAGTGTCTTCGTAGTTGTTTTAAGTCTCTTTTCGAAGTCGTCTTAAGTCTCTTCGTAGTTGTTTTAAGTCTCTTTTTGAAGTCGTCTTAAGTGTCTTAGTTGTTTTAAGTCTCTTTTCGAAGTCGTCTTAAGTCTCTTCCTAGTTGTTTTAAGTCTCTTTTTGAAGTCGTCTTAAGTCTCTTCGTAGTTGTTTTAAGTCTCTTTTCGAAGTCGTCTTAAGTCTCTTCGTAGTTGTTATCAGTCTCTTTTTGAAGTCGTCTTAAGTGTCTTAGTTGTTTTAAGTCTCTTTTTGAAGTCGTCTTAAGTGTCTTCGTAGTTGTTATCAGTCTCTTTTTGAAGTCGTCTTAAGTGTCTTCGTAGTTGTTATCAGTCTCTTTTTGAAGTCGTCTTAAGTGTCTTAGTTGTTTTAAGTCTCTTTTTGAAGTCGTCTTAAGTGTCTTCGTAGTTGTTATCAGTCTCTTTTTGAAGTCGTCTTAAGTCTCTTCGTAGTTGTTATCAGTCTCTTTTTGAAGTCGTCTTAAGTGTCTTAGTTGTTTTAAGTCTCTTTTTGAAGTCGTCTTAAGTGTCTTCGTAGTTGTTTTAAGTCTCTTTTCGAAGTCGTCTTAAGTCTCTTCGTAGTTGTTTTAAGTCTCTTTTTGAAGTCGTCTTAAGTGTCTTAGTTGTTTTAAGTCTCTTTTTGAAGTCGTCTTAAGTGTCTTCGTAGTTGTTTTAAGTCTCTTTTCGAAGTCGTCTTAAGTCTCTTCGTAGTTGTTTTAAGTCTCTTTTTCGAAGTCGTCTTAAGTCTCTTCGTAGTTGTTTTAAGTCTCTTTTCGAAGTCGTCTTAAGTCTCTTCGTAGTTGTTATCAGTCTCTTTTTGAAGTCGTCTTAAGTGTCTTAGTTGTTTTAAGTCTCTTTTCGAAGTCGTCTTAAGTCTCTTCGTAGTTGTTGTCAGTCTCTTTTCGAAGTCGTCTTAAGTCTCTTCGTAGTTGTTTTCAGTCTCTTTTTGAAGTCGTCTTAAGTCTCCTCGTAGTTGTTTTAAGTCTCTTTTTGAAGTCGTCTTAAGTGTCTTAGTTGTTTTAAGTCTCTTTTCGAAGTCGTCTTAAGTCTCTTCGTAGTTGTTATCAGTCTCTTTTCGAAGTCGTCTTAAGTCTCTTCGTAGTTGTTTTAAGTCTCTTTTCGAAGTCGTCTTAAGTCTCTTCGTAGTTGTTATCAGTCTCTTTTTGAAGTCGTCTTAAGTCTCTTCGTAGTTGTTATCAGTCTCTTTTTGAAGTCGTCTTAGTCTCTTCTAGTTGTTATCAGTCTCTTTTTGAAGTCGTCTTAAGTGTCTTAGTTGTTTTAAGTCTCTTTTTGAAGTCGTCTTAAGTGTCTTCGTAGTTGTTTTAAGTCTCTTTTCGAAGTCGTCTTAAGTCTCTTCGTAGTTGTTTTAAGTCTCTTTTTGAAGTCGTCTTAAGTGTCTTAGTTGTTTTAAGTCTCTTTTCGAAGTCGTCTTAAGTCTCTTCCTAGTTGTTTTAAGTCTCTTTTTGAAGTCGTCTTAAGTCTCTTCGTAGTTGTTTTAAGTCTCTTTTCGAAGTCGTCTTAAGTCTCTTCTAGTTGTTTTAAGTCTCTTTTTGAAGTCGTCTTAAGTGTCTTCGTAGTTGTTTTAAGTCTCTTTTCGAAGTCGTCTTAAGTCTCTTCGTAGTTGTTTTAAGTCTCTTTTTGAAGTCGTCTTAAGTCTCTTCGTAGTTGTTATCAGTCTCTTTTTGAAGTCGTCTTAAGTCTCTTCGTAGTTGTTTTAAGTCTCTTTTCGAAGTCGTCTTAAGTCTCTTCGTAGTTGTTATCAGTCTCTTTTTGAAGTCGTCTTAAGTGTCTTCGTAGTTGTTATCAGTCTCTTTTTGAAGTCGTCTTAAGTGTCTTCGTAGTTGTTATCAGTCTCTTTTTGAAGTCGTCTTAAGTGTCTTAGTTGTTTTAAGTCTCTTTTTGAAGTCGTCTTAAGTGTCTTCGTAGTTGTTATCAGTCTCTTTTTGAAGTCGTCTTAAGTCTCTTCGTAGTTGTTATCAGTCTCTTTTTGAAGTCGTCTTAAGTGTCTTAGTTGTTTTAAGTCTCTTTTTGAAGTCGTCTTAAGTGTCTTCGTAGTTGTTTTAAGTCTCTTTTCGAAGTCGTCTTAAGTCTCTTCGTAGTTGTTTTAAGTCTCTTTTTGAAGTCGTCTTAAGTGTCTTCGTAGTTGTTTTAAGTCTCTTTTTGAAGTCGTCTTAAGTGTCTTCGTAGTTGTTTTAAGTCTCTTTTTCGAAGTCGTCTTAAGTCTCTTCGTAGTTGTTTTAAGTCTCTTTTTGAAGTCGTCTTAAGTCTCTTCGTAGTTGTTTTAAGTCTCTTTTCGAAGTCGTCTTAAGTCTCTTCGTAGTTGTTATCAGTCTCTTTTTGAAGTCGTCTTAAGTGTCTTAGTTGTTTTAAGTCTCTTTTTCGAAGTCGTCTTAAGTCTCTTCGTAGTTGTTGTCAGTCTCTTTTCGAAGTCGTCTTAAGTCTCTTCGTAGTTGTTTTCAGTCTCTTTTTGAAGTCGTCTTAAGTCTCTCGTAGTTGTTTTAAGTCTCTTTTTGAAGTCGTCTTAAGTGTCTTAGTTGTTTTAAGTCTCTTTTCGAAGTCGTCTTAAGTCTCTTCGTAGTTGTTATCAGTCTCTTTTTGAAGTCGTCTTAAGTCTCTTCGTAGTTGTTTTAAGTCTCTTTTCGAAGTCGTCTTAAGTCTCTCGTAGTTGTTTTAAGTCTCTTTTTGAAGTCGTCTTAAGTGTCTTCGTAGTTGTTTTAAGTCTCTTTTCGAAGTCGTCTTAAGTCTCTTCGTAGTTGTTTTAAGTCTCTTTTTGAAGTCGTCTTAAGTGTCTTAGTTGTTTTAAGTCTCTTTTTGAAGTCGTCTTAAGTTCTTCGTAGTTGTTTTAAGTCTCTTTTTGAAGTCGTCTTAAGTGTCTTCGTAGTTGTTTTAAGTCTCTTTTTGAAGTCGTCTTAAGTCTCTTCGTAGTTGTTATCAGTCTCTTTTTGAAGTCGTCTTAAGTGTCTTCGTAGTTGTTAAAGTCTCTTTTTGAAGTCGTCTTAAGTCTCTTCGTAGTTGTTATCAGTGTTTTTTTGAAGTCGTCTTAAGTGTCTTCGTAGTTGTTATAAGTCTCTTTTTGAAGTCGTCTTAAGTCTCTTCGTAGTTGTTTTAAGTCTCTTTTTGAAGTCGTCTTAAGTCTCTTCGTAGTTGTTATCAGTCTCTTTTTGAAGTCGTCTAAAGTCTCTTCGTAGTTGTTATCAGTCTCTTTTTGAAGTCGTCTTAAGTGTCTTCTAGTTGTTATAAGTCTCTTTTTGAAGTCGTCTTAAGTCTCTTCGTAGTTGTTTTAAGTCTCTTTTTGAAGTCGTCTTAAGTCTCT
Source organism: Champsocephalus gunnari (assembly GCA_036324595.1). Lineage (NCBI taxonomy): Eukaryota > Metazoa > Chordata > Actinopteri > Perciformes > Channichthyidae > Champsocephalus > Champsocephalus gunnari. The sequence continues at coordinate 2,440,369 of CM070432.1, read as the reverse complement.
TCGTAGTTGTTTTAAGTCTCTTTTCGAAGTCGTCTTAAGTCTCTTCGTAGTTGTTTTAAGTCTCTTTTTGAAGTCGTCTTAAGTCTCTCGTAGTTGTTTTAAGTCTCTTTTTGAAGTCGTCTTAAGTCTCTTCGTAGTTGTTTTAAGTCTCTTTTTGAAGTCGTCTTAAGTCTCTTCGTAGTTGTTATCAGTCTCTTTTTGAAGTCGTCTTAAGTCTCTTCGTAGTTGTTATCAGTCTCTTTTTGAAGTCGTCTTAAGTGTCTTCTAGTTGTTTTAAGTCTCTTTTTGAAGTCGTCTTAAGTCTCTTCGTAGTTGTTATCAGTCTCTTTTTGAAGTCGTCTTAAGTCTCTTCGTAGTTGTTATCAGTCTCTTTTTGAAGTCGTCTTAAGTGTCTTCGTAGTTGTTATCAGTCTCTTTTTGAAGTCGTCTTAAGTGTCTTCTAGTTGTTTTAAGTCTCTTTTTGAAGTCGTCTTAAGTCTCTTCGTAGTTGTTATCAGTCTCTTTTTGAAGTCGTCTTAAGTGTCTTCTAGTTGTTTTAAGTCTCTTTTTGAAGTCGTCTTAAGTCTCTTCGTAGTTGTTATCAGTCTCTTTTTGAAGTCGTTCTTAAGTCTCTTCGTAGTTGTTATCAGTCTCTTTTTGAAGTCGTCTTAAGTCTCTTCGTAGTTGTTTTAAGTCTCTTTTTGAAGTCGTCTTAAGTCTCTTCTAGTTGTTATCAGTCTCTTTTTGAAGTCGTCTTAAGTGTCTTAGTTGTTTTAAGTCTCTTTTTGAAGTCGTCTTAAGTGTCTTCGTAGTTGTTTTAAGTCTCTTTTCGAAGTCGTCTTAAGTCTCTTCGTAGTTGTTTTAAGTCTCTTTTTGAAGTCGTCTTAAGTGTCTTAGTTGTTTTAAGTCTCTTTTCGAAGTCGTCTTAAGTCTCTTCCTAGTTGTTTTAAGTCTCTTTTTGAAGTCGTCTTAAGTCTCTTCGTAGTTGTTTTAAGTCTCTTTTCGAAGTCGTCTTAAGTCTCTTCGTAGTTGTTATCAGTCTCTTTTTGAAGTCGTCTTAAGTGTCTTAGTTGTTTTAAGTCTCTTTTTGAAGTCGTCTTAAGTGTCTTCGTAGTTGTTATCAGTCTCTTTTTGAAGTCGTCTTAAGTGTCTTCGTAGTTGTTATCAGTCTCTTTTTGAAGTCGTCTTAAGTGTCTTAGTTGTTTTAAGTCTCTTTTTGAAGTCGTCTTAAGTGTCTTCGTAGTTGTTATCAGTCTCTTTTTGAAGTCGTCTTAAGTCTCTTCGTAGTTGTTATCAGTCTCTTTTTGAAGTCGTCTTAAGTGTCTTAGTTGTTTTAAGTCTCTTTTTGAAGTCGTCTTAAGTGTCTTCGTAGTTGTTTTAAGTCTCTTTTCGAAGTCGTCTTAAGTCTCTTCGTAGTTGTTTTAAGTCTCTTTTTGAAGTCGTCTTAAGTGTCTTAGTTGTTTTAAGTCTCTTTTTGAAGTCGTCTTAAGTGTCTTCGTAGTTGTTTTAAGTCTCTTTTCGAAGTCGTCTTAAGTCTCTTCGTAGTTGTTTTAAGTCTCTTTTCGAAGTCGTCTTAAGTCTCTTCGTAGTTGTTTTAAGTCTCTTTTCGAAGTCGTCTTAAGTCTCTTCGTAGTTGTTATCAGTCTCTTTTTGAAGTCGTCTTAAGTGTCTTAGTTGTTTTAAGTCTCTTTTCGAAGTCGTCTTAAGTCTCTTCGTAGTTGTTGTCAGTCTCTTTTCGAAGTCGTCTTAAGTCTCTTCGTAGTTGTTTTCAGTCTCTTTTTGAAGTCGTCTTAAGTCTCTTCGTAGTTGTTTTAAGTCTCTTTTTGAAGTCGTCTTAAGTGTCTTAGTTGTTTTAAGTCTCTTTTCGAAGTCGTCTTAAGTCTCTTCGTAGTTGTTATCAGTCTCTTTTCGAAGTCGTCTTAAGTCTCTTCGTAGTTGTTTTAAGTCTCTTTTCGAAGTCGTCTTAAGTCTCTCGTAGTTGTTATCAGTCTCTTTTTGAAGTCGTCTTAAGTCTCTTCGTAGTTGTTTATCAGTCTCTTTTTGAAGTCGTCTTAAGTCTCTTCCTAGTTGTTATCAGTCTCTTTTTGAAGTCGTCTTAAGTGTCTTAGTTGTTTTAAGTCTCTTTTTGAAGTCGTCTTAAGTGTCTTCGTAGTTGTTTTAAGTCTCTTTTCGAAGTCGTCTTAAGTCTCTTCGTAGTTGTTTTAAGTCTCTTTTTGAAGTCGTCTTAAGTGTCTTAGTTGTTTTAAGTCTCTTTTGAAGTCGTCTTAAGTCTCTTCGTAGTTGTTTTAAGTCTCTTTTTGAAGTCGTCTTAAGTCTCTTCGTAGTTGTTTTAAGTCTCTTTTCGAAGTCGTCTTAAGTCTCTTCGTAGTTGTTTTAAGTCTCTTTTTGAAGTCGTCTTAAGTGTCTTCGTAGTTGTTTTAAGTCTCTTTTGAAGTCGTCTTAAGTCTCTTCGTAGTTGTTTTAAGTCTCTTTTTGAAGTCGTCTTAAGTCTCTTCGTAGTTGTTATCAGTCTCTTTTTGAAGTCGTCTTAAGTCTCTTCGTAGTTGTTTTAAGTCTCTTTTCGAAGTCGTCTTAAGTCTCTTCGTAGTTGTTATCAGTCTCTTTTTGAAGTCGTCTTAAGTGTCTTAGTTGTTTTAAGTCTCTTTTTGAAGTCGTCTTAAGTGTCTTCGTAGTTGTTATCAGTCTCTTTTTGAAGTCGTCTTAAGTGTCTTCGTAGTTGTTATCAGTCTCTTTTTGAAGTCGTCTTAAGTGTCTTAGTTGTTTTAAGTCTCTTTTTGAAGTCGTCTTAAGTGTCTTCGTAGTTGTTTTAAGTCTCTTTTTGAAGTCGTCTTAAGTCTCTTCGTAGTTGTTATCAGTCTCTTTTTGAAGTCGTCTTAAGTGTCTTAGTTGTTTTAAGTCTCTTTTTGAAGTCGTCTTAAGTGTCTTCGTAGTTGTTTTAAGTCTCTTTTCGAAGTCGTCTTAAGTCTCTTCGTAGTTGTTTTAAGTCTCTTTTTGAAGTCGTCTTAAGTGTCTTAGTTGTTTTAAGTCTCTTTTTGAAGTCGTCTTAAGTGTCTTCGTAGTTGTTTTAAGTCTCTTTTCGAAGTCGTCTTAAGTCTCTTCGTAGTTGTTTTAAGTCTCTTTTTGAAGTCGTCTTAAGTCTCTTCGTAGTTGTTTTAAGTCTCTTTTCGAAGTCGTCTTAAGTCTCTTCGTAGTTGTTATCAGTCTCTTTTTGAAGTCGTCTTAAGTGTCTTAGTTGTTTTAAGTCTCTTTTGAAGTCGTCTTAAGTCTCTTCGTAGTTGTTTTAAGTCTCTTTTCGAAGTCGTCTTAAGTCTCTTCGTAGTTGTTTTAAGTCTCTTTTTGAAGTCGTCTTAAGTCTCTTCGTAGTTGTTTTAAGTCTCTTTTTGAAGTCGTCTTAAGTGTCTTAGTTGTTTTAAGTCTCTTTTTGAAGTCGTCTTAAGTGTCTTCGTAGTTGTTTTAAGTCTCTTTTCGAAGTCGTCTTAAGTCTCTTCTAGTTGTTTTAAGTCTCTTTTGAAGTCGTCTTAAGTCTCTTCGTAGTTGTTATCAGTCTCTTTTTGAAGTCGTCTTAAGTGTCTTCGTAGTTGTTTTAAGTCTCTTTTTGAAGTCGTCTTAAGTGTCTTCGTAGTTGTTAAGTCTCTTTTTGAAGTCGTCTTAAGTCTCTTCTAGTTGTTTTAAGTCTCTTTTTGAAGTCGTCTTAAGTCTCTTCTAGTTGTTTTAAGTCTCTTTTGAAGTCGTCTTAAGTCTCTTCGTAGTTGTTTTAAGTCTCTTTTTGAAGTCGTCTTAAGTGTCTTCGTAGTTGTTTTAAGTCTCTTTTTGAAGTCGTCTTAAGTCTCTTCGTAGTTGTTTTAAGTCTCTTTTTGAAGTCGTCTTAAGTCTCTTCTAGTTGTTTTAAGTCTCTTTTTGAAGTCGTCTTAAGTCTCTTCGTAGTTGTTTTAAGTCTCTTTTTGAAGTCGTCTTAAGTCTCTTCGTAGTTGTTTTAAGTCTCATTTTTGAAGTCGTCTTAAGTCTCTTCGTAGTTGTTTTAAGTCTCTTTTTGAAGTCGTCTTAAGTCTCTCGTAGTTGTTTTAAGTCTCTTTTTGAAGTCGTCTTAGTCTCTTCCTAGTTGTTTTAAGTCTCTTTTTGAAGTCGTCTTAAGTCTCTTCGTAGTTGTTATCAGTCTCTTTTTGAAGTCGTCTTAAGTCTCTTCCTAGTTGTTTTAAGTCTCTTTTTGAAGTCGTCTTAAGTCTCTTCGTAGTTGTTTTAAGTCTCTTTTTGAAGTCGTCTTAAGTCTCTTCGTAGTTGTTATCAGTCTCTTTTTGAAGTCGTCTTAAGTGTCTTCCTAGTTGTTATAAGTCTCTTTTTGAAGTCGTCTTAAGTCTCTTCGTAGTTGTTTTAAGTCTCTTTTTGAAGTCGTCTTAAGTCTCTTCGTAGTTGTTATCAGTCTCTTTTTGAAGTCGTCTTAAGTGTCTTCGTAGTTGTTTAAGTCTCTTTTTGAAGTCGTCTTAAGTCTCTTCGTAGTTGTTATCAGTCTCTTTTTGAAGTCGTCTTAAGTCTCTTCGTAGTTGTTTTAAGTCTCTTTTTGAAGTCGTCTTAAGTGTCTTCTAGTTGTTATAAGTCTCTTTTTGAAGTCGTCTTAAGTGTCTTCGTAGTTGTTTTAAGTCTCTTTTTGAAGTCGTCTTAAGTCTCTTCGTAGTTGTTATCAGTCTCTTTTTGAAGTCGTCTTAAGTGTCTTCGTAGTTGTTTATAAGTCTCTTTTTGAAGTCGTCTTAAGTCTCTTCGTAGTTGTTTTAAGTCTCTTTTTGAAGTCGTCTTAAGTCTCTTCGTAGTTGTTATCAGTCTCTTTTTGAAGTCGTCTTAAGTCTCTTCGTAGTTGTTATCAGTCTCTTTTTGAAGTCGTCTTAAGTGTCTTCCTAGTTGTTTTAAGTCTCTTTTTGAAGTCGTCTTAAGTCTCTTCGTAGTTGTTTTAAGTCTCTTTTTGAAGTCGTCTTAAGTCTCTTCCTAGTTGTTTTAAGTCTCTTTTCGAAGTCGTCTTAAGTCTCTTCGTAGTTGTTTTAAGTCTCTTTTTGAAGTCGTCTTAAGTCTCTCGTAGTTGTTTTAAGTCTCTTTTTGAAGTCGTCTTAAGTCTCTTCGTAGTTGTTTTAAGTCTCTTTTTGAAGTCGTCTTAAGTCTCTTCGTAGTTGTTATCAGTCTCTTTTTGAAGTCGTCTTAAGTCTCTTCGTAGTTGTTATCAGTCTCTTTTTGAAGTCGTCTTAAGTGTCTTCCTAGTTGTTTTAAGTCTCTTTTTGAAGTCGTCTTAAGTCTCTTCGTAGTTGTTATCAGTCTCTTTTTGAAGTCGTCTTAAGTCTCTTCGTAGTTGTTATCAGTCTCTTTTTGAAGTCGTCTTAAGTGTCTTCGTAGTTGTTATCAGTCTCTTTTTGAAGTCGTCTTAAGTGTCTTCGTAGTTGTTTTAAGTCTCTTTTTGAAGTCGTCTTAAGTCTCTTCGTAGTTGTTATCAGTCTCTTTTTGAAGTCGTCTTAAGTGTCTTCCTAGTTGTTTTAAGTCTCTTTTTGAAGTCGTCTTAAGTCTCTTCCTAGTTGTTATCAGTCTCTTTTTGAAGTCGTCTTAAGTCTCTTCGTAGTTGTTATCAGTCTCTTTTTGAAGTCGTCTTAAGTCTCTTCGTAGTTGTTTTAAGTCTCTTTTTGAAGTCGTCTTAAGTCTCTTCGTAGTTGTTATCAGTCTCTTTTTGAAGTCGTCTTAAGTGTCTTAGTTGTTTTAAGTCTCTTTTTGAAGTCGTCTTAAGTGTCTTCGTAGTTGTTTTAAGTCTCTTTTCGAAGTCGTCTTAAGTCTCTTCGTAGTTGTTTTAAGTCTCTTTTTGAAGTCGTCTTAAGTGTCTTAGTTGTTTTAAGTCTCTTTTCGAAGTCGTCTTAAGTCTCTTCCTAGTTGTTTTAAGTCTCTTTTTGAAGTCGTCTTAAGTCTCTTCGTAGTTGTTTTAAGTCTCTTTTCGAAGTCGTCTTAAGTCTCTTCGTAGTTGTTATCAGTCTCTTTTTGAAGTCGTCTTAAGTGTCTTAGTTGTTTTAAGTCTCTTTTTGAAGTCGTCTTAAGTGTCTTCGTAGTTGTTATCAGTCTCTTTTTGAAGTCGTCTTAAGTGTCTTCGTAGTTGTTATCAGTCTCTTTTTGAAGTCGTCTTAAGTGTCTTAGTTGTTTTAAGTCTCTTTTTGAAGTCGTCTTAAGTGTCTTCGTAGTTGTTATCAGTCTCTTTTTGAAGTCGTCTTAAGTCTCTTCGTAGTTGTTATCAGTCTCTTTTTGAAGTCGTCTTAAGTGTCTTAGTTGTTTTAAGTCTCTTTTTGAAGTCGTCTTAAGTGTCTTCGTAGTTGTTTTAAGTCTCTTTTCGAAGTCGTCTTAAGTCTCTTCGTAGTTGTTTTAAGTCTCTTTTTGAAGTCGTCTTAAGTGTCTTAGTTGTTTTAAGTCTCTTTTTGAAGTCGTCTTAAGTGTCTTCGTAGTTGTTTTAAGTCTCTTTTCGAAGTCGTCTTAAGTCTCTTCGTAGTTGTTTTAAGTCTCTTTTCGAAGTCGTCTTAAGTCTCTTCGTAGTTGTTTTAAGTCTCTTTTCGAAGTCGTCTTAAGTCTCTTCGTAGTTGTTATCAGTCTCTTTTTGAAGTCGTCTTAAGTGTCTTAGTTGTTTTAAGTCTCTTTTCGAAGTCGTCTTAAGTCTCTTCGTAGTTGTTGTCAGTCTCTTTTCGAAGTCGTCTTAAGTCTCTTCGTAGTTGTTTTCAGTCTCTTTTTGAAGTCGTCTTAAGTCTCTCGTAGTTGTTTTAAGTCTCTTTTTGAAGTCGTCTTAAGTGTCTTAGTTGTTTTAAGTCTCTTTTTCGAAGTCGTCTTAAGTCTCTTCGTAGTTGTTATCAGTCTCTTTTCGAAGTCGTCTTAAGTCTCTTCGTAGTTGTTTTAAGTCTCTTTTTCGAAGTCGTCTTAAGTCTCCTCGTAGTTGTTATCAGTCTCTTTTTGAAGTCGTCTTAAGTCTCTTCGTAGTTGTTATCAGTCTCTTTTTGAAGTCGTCTTAGTCTCTTCCTAGTTGTTATCAGTCTCTTTTTGAAGTCGTCTTAAGTGTCTTAGTTGTTTTAAGTCTCTTTTTGAAGTCGTCTTAAGTGTCTTCGTAGTTGTTTTAAGTCTCTTTTCGAAGTCGTCTTAAGTCTCTTCGTAGTTGTTTTAAGTCTCTTTTTGAAGTCGTCTTAAGTGTCTTAGTTGTTTTAAGTCTCTTTTCGAAGTCGTCTTAAGTCTCTTCTAGTTGTTTTAAGTCTCTTTTTGAAGTCGTCTTAAGTCTCTTCGTAGTTGTTTTAAGTCTCTTTTCGAAGTCGTCTTAAGTCTCTTCTAGTTGTTTTAAGTCTCTTTTTGAAGTCGTCTTAAGTGTCTTCGTAGTTGTTTTAAGTCTCTTTTCGAAGTCGTCTTAAGTCTCTTCGTAGTTGTTTTAAGTCTCTTTTTGAAGTCGTCTTAAGTCTCTTCGTAGTTGTTATCAGTCTCTTTTTGAAGTCGTCTTAAGTCTCTTCGTAGTTGTTTTAAGTCTCTTTTCGAAGTCGTCTTAAGTCTCTTCGTAGTTGTTATCAGTCTCTTTTTGAAGTCGTCTTAAGTGTCTTCGTAGTTGTTATCAGTCTCTTTTTGAAGTCGTCTTAAGTGTCTTCGTAGTTGTTATCAGTCTCTTTTTGAAGTCGTCTTAAGTGTCTTAGTTGTTTTAAGTCTCTTTTTGAAGTCGTCTTAAGTGTCTTCGTAGTTGTTATCAGTCTCTTTTTGAAGTCGTCTTAAGTCTCTTCGTAGTTGTTATCAGTCTCTTTTTGAAGTCGTCTTAAGTGTCTTAGTTGTTTTAAGTCTCTTTTTGAAGTCGTCTTAAGTGTCTTCGTAGTTGTTTTAAGTCTCTTTTCGAAGTCGTCTTAAGTCTCTTCGTAGTTGTTTTAAGTCTCTTTTTGAAGTCGTCTTAAGTGTCTTAGTTGTTTTAAGTCTCTTTTTGAAGTCGTCTTAAGTGTCTTCGTAGTTGTTTTAAGTCTCTTTTCGAAGTCGTCTTAAGTCTCTTCGTAGTTGTTTTAAGTCTCTTTTTGAAGTCGTCTTAAGTCTCTTCGTAGTTGTTTTAAGTCTCTTTTCGAAGTCGTCTTAAGTCTCTTCGTAGTTGTTATCAGTCTCTTTTTGAAGTCGTCTTAAGTGTCTTAGTTGTTTTAAGTCTCTTTTCGAAGTCGTCTTAAGTCTCTTCGTAGTTGTTTTCAGTCTCTTTTCGAAGTCGTCTTAAGTCTCTTCGTAGTTGTTTTCAGTCTCTTTTTGAAGTCGTCTTAAGTCTCTCGTAGTTGTTTTAAGTCTCTTTTTGAAGTCGTCTTAAGTGTCTTAGTTGTTTTAAGTCTCTTTTCGAAGTCGTCTTAAGTCTCTTCGTAGTTGTTATCAGTCTCTTTTTCGAAGTCGTCTTAAGTCTCTTCGTAGTTGTTTTAAGTCTCTTTTCGAAGTCGTCTTAAGTCTCTCGTAGTTGTTTTAAGTCTCTTTTTGAAGTCGTCTTAAGTGTCTTCGTAGTTGTTTTAAGTCTCTTTTCGAAGTCGTCTTAAGTCTCTTCGTAGTTGTTTTAAGTCTCTTTTTGAAGTCGTCTTAAGTGTCTTAGTTGTTTTAAGTCTCTTTTTGAAGTCGTCTTAAGTATCTTCGTAGTTGTTTTAAGTCTCTTTTTGAAGTCGTCTTAAGTGTCTTCGTAGTTGTTTTAAGTCTCTTTTTGAAGTCGTCTTAAGTCTCTTCGTAGTTGTTATCAGTCTCTTTTTGAAGTCGTCTTAAGTGTCTTCGTAGTTGTTATAAGTCTCTTTTTGAAGTCGTCTTAAGTCTCTTCGTAGTTGTTATCAGTCTCTTTTTGAAGTCGTCTTAAGTCTCTTCGTAGTTGTTATCAGTCTCTTTTTGAAGTCGTCTTAAGTGTCTTCTAGTTGTTATAAGTCTCTTTTTGAAGTCGTCTTAAGTGTCTTCGTAGTTGTTTTAGTCTCTTTTTGAAGTCGTCTTAAGTCTCGTAGTTGTTATCAGTTTTTTTTTAAGTCGTCTTAAGTGTCTTCGTAGTTGTTATAAGTCTCTTTTTGAAGTCGTCTTAAGTCTCTTCGTAGTTGTTTTAAGTCTCTTTTTGAAGTCGTCTTAAGTCTCTTCGTAGTTGTTATCAGTCTCTTTTTGAAGTCGTCTAAAGTCTCTTCGTAGTTGTTATCAGTCTCTTTTTGAAGTCGTCTTAAGTGTCTTCTAGTTGTTATAAGTCTCTTTTTGAAGTCGTCTTAAGTCTCTTCGTAGTTGTTTTAAGTCTCTTTTTGAAGTCGTCTTAAGTCTCTTCTAGTTGTTTTAAGTCTCTTTTCGAAGTCGTCTTAAGTCTCTTGTAGTTGTTTTAAGTCTCTTTTTGAAGTCGTCTTAAGTCTCTCGTAGTTGTTTTAAGTCTCTTTTTGAAGTCGTCTTAAGTCTCTTCGTAGTTGTTTTAAGTCTCTTTTTGAAGTCGTCTTAAGTCTCTTCGTAGTTGTTATCAGTCTCTTTTTGAAGTCGTCTTAAGTCTCTTCGTAGTTGTTATCAGTCTCTTTTTGAAGTCGTCTTAAGTGTCTTCCTAGTTGTTTTAAGTCTCTTTTTGAAGTCGTCTTAAGTCTCTTCGTAGTTGTTATCAGTCTCTTTTTGAAGTCGTCTTAAGTCTCTTCGTAGTTGTTATCAGTCTCTTTTTGAAGTCGTCTTAAGTGTCTTCGTAGTTGTTATCAGTCTCTTTTTGAAGTCGTCTTAAGTGTCTTCGTAGTTGTTTTAAGTCTCTTTTTGAAGTCGTCTTAAGTCTCTTCGTAGTTGTTATCAGTCTCTTTTTGAAGTCGTCTTAAGTGTCTTCTAGTTGTTTTAAGTCTCTTTTTGAAGTCGTCTTAAGTCTCTTCCTAGTTGTTATCAGTCTCTTTTTGAAGTCGTCTTAAGTCTCTTCGTAGTTGTTATCAGTCTCTTTTTGAAGTCGTCTTAAGTCTCTTCGTAGTTGTTTTAAGTCTCTTTTTGAAGTCGTCTTAAGTCTCTTCTAGTTGTTATCAGTCTCTTTTTGAAGTCGTCTTAAGTGTCTTAGTTGTTTTAAGTCTCTTTTTGAAGTCGTCTTAAGTGTCTTCGTAGTTGTTTTAAGTCTCTTTTCGAAGTCGTCTTAAGTCTCTTCGTAGTTGTTTTAAGTCTCTTTTTGAAGTCGTCTTAAGTGTCTTAGTTGTTTTAAGTCTCTTTTCGAAGTCGTCTTAAGTCTCTTCTAGTTGTTTTAAGTCTCTTTTTGAAGTCGTCTTAAGTCTCTTCGTAGTTGTTTTAAGTCTCTTTTCGAAGTCGTCTTAAGTCTCTTCGTAGTTGTTATCAGTCTCTTTTTGAAGTCGTCTTAAGTGTCTTAGTTGTTTTAAGTCTCTTTTTGAAGTCGTCTTAAGTGTCTTCGTAGTTGTTATCAGTCTCTTTTTGAAGTCGTCTTAAGTGTCTTCGTAGTTGTTATCAGTCTCTTTTTGAAGTCGTCTTAAGTGTCTTAGTTGTTTTAAGTCTCTTTTTGAAGTCGTCTTAAGTGTCTTCGTAGTTGTTATCAGTCTCTTTTTGAAGTCGTCTTAAGTCTCTTCGTAGTTGTTATCAGTCTCTTTTTGAAGTCGTCTTAAGTGTCTTAGTTGTTTTAAGTCTCTTTTTGAAGTCGTCTTAAGTGTCTTCGTAGTTGTTTTAAGTCTCTTTTCGAAGTCGTCTTAAGTCTCTTCGTAGTTGTTTTAAGTCTCTTTTTGAAGTCGTCTTAAGTGTCTTAGTTGTTTTAAGTCTCTTTTTGAAGTCGTCTTAAGTGTCTTCGTAGTTGTTTTAAGTCTCTTTTCGAAAGTCGTCTTAAGTCTCTTCGTAGTTGTTTTAAGTCTCTTTTCGAAGTCGTCTTAAGTCTCTTCGTAGTTGTTTTAAGTCTCTTTTCGAAGTCGTCTTAAGTCTCTTCGTAGTTGTTATCAGTCTCTTTTTGAAGTCGTCTTAAGTGTCTTAGTTGTTTTAAGTCTCTTTTCGAAGTCGTCTTAAGTCTCTTCGTAGTTGTTGTCAGTCTCTTTTCGAAGTCGTCTTAAGTCTCTTCGTAGTTGTTTTCAGTCTCTTTTTGAAGTCGTCTTAAGTCTCCTCGTAGTTGTTTTAAGTCTCTTTTTGAAGTCGTCTTAAGTGTCTTAGTTGTTTTAAGTCTCTTTTCGAAGTCGTCTTAAGTCTCTTCGTAGTTGTTATCAGTCTCTTTTCGAAGTCGTCTTAAGTCTCTTCGTAGTTGTTTTAAGTCTCTTTTCGAAGTCGTCTTAAGTCTCTCGTAGTTGTTATCAGTCTCTTTTTGAAGTCGTCTTAAGTCTCTTCGTAGTTGTTATCAGTCTCTTTTTGAAGTCGTCTTAGTCTCTTCCTAGTTGTTATCAGTCTCTTTTTGAAGTCGTCTTAAGTGTCTTAGTTGTTTTAAGTCTCTTTTTGAAGTCATCTTAAGTGTCTTCCTAGTTGTTTTAAGTCTCTTTTCGAAGTCGTCTTAAGTCTCTTCGTAGTTGTTTTAAGTCTCTTTTTGAAGTCGTCTTAAGTGTCTTAGTTGTTTTAAGTCTCTTTTCGAAGTCGTCTTAAGTCTCTTCCTAGTTGTTTTAAGTCTCTTTTTGAAGTCGTCTTAAGTCTCTTCGTAGTTGTTTTAAGTCTCTTTTCGAAGTCGTCTTAAGTCTCTTCTAGTTGTTTTAAGTCTCTTTTTGAAGTCGTCTTAAGTGTCTTCGTAGTTGTTTTAAGTCTCTTTTCGAAGTCGTCTTAAGTCTCTTCGTAGTTGTTTTAAGTCTCTTTTTGAAGTCGTCTTAAGTCTCTTCGTAGTTGTTATCAGTCTCTTTTTGAAGTCGTCTTAAGTCTCTTCGTAGTTGTTTTAAGTCTCTTTTCGAAGTCGTCTTAAGTCTCTTCGTAGTTGTTATCAGTCTCTTTTTGAAGTCGTCTTAAGTGTCTTAGTTGTTTTAAGTCTCTTTTTGAAGTCGTCTTAAGTGTCTTCGTAGTTGTTATCAGTCTCTTTTTGAAGTCGTCTTAAGTGTCTTCGTAGTTGTTATCAGTCTCTTTTTGAAGTCGTCTTAAGTGTCTTAGTTGTTTTAAGTCTCTTTTTGAAGTCGTCTTAAGTGTCTTCGTAGTTGTTATCAGTCTCTTTTTGAAGTCGTCTTAAGTCTCTTCGTAGTTGTTATCAGTCTCTTTTTGAAGTCGTCTTAAGTGTCTTAGTTGTTTTAAGTCTCTTTTTGAAGTCGTCTTAAGTGTCTTCGTAGTTGTTTTAAGTCTCTTTTCGAAGTCGTCTTAAGTCTCTTCGTAGTTGTTTTAAGTCTCTTTTTGAAGTCGTCTTAAGTGTCTTAGTTGTTTTAAGTCTCTTTTTGAAGTCGTCTTAAGTGTCTTCGTAGTTGTTTTAAGTCTCTTTTCGAAGTCGTCTTAAGTCTCTTCGTAGTTGTTTTAAGTCTCTTTTTGAAGTCGTCTTAAGTCTCTTCGTAGTTGTTTTAAGTCTCTTTTCGAAGTCGTCTTAAGTCTCTTCGTAGTTGTTATCAGTCTCTTTTTGAAGTCGTCTTAAGTGTCTTAGTTGTTTTAAGTCTCTTTTTGAAGTCGTCTTAAGTCTCTTCGTAGTTGTTTTAAGTCTCTTTTCGAAGTCGTCTTAAGTCTCTTCGTAGTTGTTTTAAGTCTCTTTTTGAAGTCGTCTTAAGTCTCTTCGTAGTTGTTTTAAGTCTCTTTTTGAAGTCGTCTTAAGTGTCTTAGTTGTTTTAAGTCTCTTTTTGAAGTCGTCTTAAGTGTCTTCGTAGTTGTTTTAAGTCTCTTTTCGAAGTCGTCTCTAGTCTCTTCCTAGTTGTTTTAAGTCTCTTTTGAAGTCGTCTTAAGTCTCTTCGTAGTTGTTATCAGTCTCTTTTTGAAGTCGTCTTAAGTGTCTTCGTAGTTGTTTTAAGTCTCTTTTTGAAGTCGTCTTAAGTGTCTTCGTAGTTGTTATCAGTCTCTTTTTGAAGTCGTCTTAAGTCTCTTCCTAGTTGTTTTAAGTCTCTTTTTGAAGTCCTCTTAAGTCTCTTCCTAGTTGTTTTAAGTCTCTTTTTGAAGTCGTCTTAAGTGTCTTCGTAGTTGTTTTAAGTCTCTTTTCGAAGTCGTCTTAAGTCTCTTCGTAGTTGTTATCAGTCTCCTTGCAGTCCTTTCCAGTCGCTTTGTGCTAGATGTCATGTCTTTGTGGTCCTTTTGTCTTTGTCGTGTATCAGGAATATTAAAGCATGTTTACGAGGGGTCCACAAACAGCACACGTTACTACATGCATGTCACATATAGCACGTCACAGTCACACAGCAGGGACGAGGCGTCCACGTGCAGCACACACAGACTGCAGGTGGAGCTCTCAGCGAACCGTGCATGTGGTTCTTGAGTGAGAGATTCTGTCCCCGTGTGACCCTGAGGGGATCAGGTTCAGATCTTCAGAGTCTCTTCCTCTTCCTGTGCTCGAGGTCGGCTGATCAGCTGTACTGCAGGGAGGGGCAGACGCTCACTTTAACGGTCTCTCACATGAGAGCACGTGCACACTGAGGGGACACTGAACACACGTCCGACACTGAACGCACGTCCGACACTGAACACACGTCCGACACTGAACACACGTCCGACACTGAACACACGTCCGACACTGAACACACGTCCGACACTGAACACATCAGGCATCAGATTTACAGGCCAGTGAATTCTCTCTGAACTGATCACCCAATGAAACCAGACATTACGTGTTTTTATTACACACAATAGCAGCTATACATAACATACATTCTGCTTTATGTTGAAGAGCATATCATATTTAATATATTTGTTGTGTGTGTGTGTGTGTGTGTGTGTGTGTGTGTGTGTGTGTGTGTGTGTGTGTGTGTGTGTGTGTGTGTGTGTGTGTGTGTGTGTGCCTATCTTTGTGAGGAACACAACAAGTCTTAAAATATGTTTTATGTGTAAGATTAAGGTCGAAATATGTCTCGTTGAAGGTTAGGAGAAGATCAGTATGGGCTGGTTAGGGAAGACTAATAGCACAGGAATGAGGAAAGAGGAAGTGTACTTAAGAAAAAGCCTCAAAATAAGAATAATTCACCCTCTGATGAAACAGGAAGTGGTTATTAAGAAAAGATGTTACATGCGAGTCAGGAGGTGTTGAGTGAAGCGATGGTGTGACATTCAACCAATGAGGAGGCACTTCACTTTGCGGCTCGAGAGCGCCCTCTGCTGGCGGCTGATGGCATAGCGTTTCAAAAACATGACAACTGATATTATGTGTCCACAAAAGGACGAAAGGTCATTGAATATTGTGACTAGACTGTACATATAAACCCACGAGTTACACGTCACGTTCCCCTTTCAGTGGGTGCTCACTTGCACTTGAGTAGAAGTACTCATATATTGTACTTAGTAAAAGTAGAAGTACTCAGATCTTGCACTTGAGTACAAGTAGAAGTACTCAGATCTTGCACTTGAGTAAAAGTAGAAGTACTCAGATCTTGCACTTGAGTAAAAGTAGAAGTACTCAGATCTTGTACTTTAGTTAAAGTAGAAGTACTCAGATCTTGCACTTGAGTAAAAGTAGAAGTACTCAGATCTTGTACTTTAATAAAAGTAGAAGTACTCAGATCTTGTACTTGAGTAAAAGTAGAAGTACTCAGATCTTGTACTTGAGTAAAAGTAGAAGTACTCAGATCTTGTACTTTAATAAAAGTAGAAGTACTCAGATCTTGTACTTGAGTAAAAGTAGAAGTACTCAGATCTTGTACTTGAGTAAAAGTAGAAGTACTCAGATCTTGTACTTTAATAAAAGTAGAAGTACTCAGATCTTGTACTTGAGTAAAAGCAGTTGTTTCATGTTTTGCTCACTGTATTTGTACTTCTTCTACTCCTCATTGAAACCTTTTATATATCAAGTCATTGTATTGTGAGTTGAGTGTGTACAATGTGTTGAAATATCCTATAAAATATTAAAGTTTGTTCAGAAAAGGTGAACGAGTCGTTTAGTTCATGTCCTGAAAGAATGACTCGGGAGAAGAAGCCCAGAAAGAGGAGAAACCCGAAGTTCAGCATGAAGTCACAGGATGTCACAAATATCAGGAAAATACATAGTTGTGTCGAACATTTTTATTTATTTATCCATCCTCACCTCCTCCATCATGGAGTCCTTCCTCACCTCCTCCATCATGGAGTCCTTCCTCACCTCCTCCATCATGGAGTCCTTCCTCACCTCCTCCATCATGGAGTCCTTCCTCACCTCCTCCATCATGGAGTCCTTCCTCACCTCCTCCATCATGGAGTCCTTCCTCACCTCCTCCATCATGGAGTCCTTCCTCACCTCCTCCATCACTATCTGGCGCTGCAGCGGGTCATCCGCTCTGCAGAGAGGGTGATCGGCTGCAACCGATTTTTTTTTACATTTCTATGCGGATGATACCGTGATGTACTGTGCAGGTCCCTCCATTAAGGAGGCTGCTGTTAAATTACAGGCTGTTTTTAACACTATTCAGACTCAGCTCTCTGAACTAAAGCTTCTTCTAAATGTGGATCAAACCAAGGTAATGCTCTTTTCAAAAGCTAAAAAGACACCAGAGCCTGTTTTAGATATTGTAACTACGCAAGGAACAAAACTTGAAGTTGTTGCCTGTTACAAATACCTTGGTATCTGGCTTGATGATTGTCTCACTTTTAAACTTCATGTCAATAACCTGCTAAAAAAACTGAGGGTTAGGCTAGGGTTCTTTTACAGGAACAAGTCCTGTTTCTCGCTTGAGGCCAGGAAGAGACTCTGTGACCTTTGACCTGTGCTGGACTATGGGGATCTGGTCTATCTGAATGCACCTGCCCATTGCCTGGTCAAGTTAGATGCTGCGTATCACAGTGCTCTGAGATGTGTTACAAATTGTAAAGCGCTGACTCATCACTGTACACTGTATACCAAGGCAGGTTTACCATCTCTCTCTGTACGGAGGCTCAGTCACTGGTACACGTTTATCTATAAAGCTTTGTTGGGTAAACTCCCGTATTATATCTGCTCTCTGATAACACAGAGAGTTGCAAGCAGCTATTGTCTGAGGTCACATGATGTGGTCTTGTTAGATGTGCCAAGAGCAAGGACTGTCTCAGGTGAGACAGCTTTGATGTGCGCAGCTCCACTTGCTGGAACAATCTTCAGCAGGAAGTGAAACTGAGCGATCTCATTCCTCTGCATGTTTTTAAAGCTAGGCTAAATGAAATGCTTGCTGATACAATGGGCACTTGTAAATGTCTATAACTATGTATCCTGTAAATATAATGTATAGTGTCCTTTATTGTTTCATGTTTCATGTGGAACCTATATGCTGCAGGTCTCCCTTGAAAAGAGATCTATGATCTCAATGGGACCCATCTGGATAAATAAAGGTTTGAAATGAAATGAAATGAAACCTGCCCTCCCTCCACGCCTGCAGGCCCCTGAGGCGGGCAGATAGTGGCCGACCCTCCCACCCTGGACACAAACTGTCCCCCCCCCCTCCCCTCTGAGGCTGCGCTCCATCAGGACCAGAACCAGCACACAACGTTCCTACTGCTTACTGCACATATTTCATATCCTATAATTCATTCATAGCATTATATATTTCCATGCAAATGACTGCTTTATTTTATTGCTATTTAACTATATTTTATTACGGTGTCCTTAAAGATGTGTTGTTTTATATTAGGTTTCTTATTTTATATGTTATGTCTGCACCATGACATCAAGTCAAATTCCTCCTATGTGTGAACTACCTGCTGATAAACCTGTTTCCGATTCTGAAGATTTGACTTTGTTGAAAACATCAATACTTGTAGTTTCACCATCGATCCAGTGGGAGGCAGTAATGCAATGTTTTGGATGCACAAGAAGAAGAAAAGAAGAAGAAGAACGAGCAGAAGTCACATGACTGCCTGTCAGCTGTTCGTGTTTACCTCTCTATTCTCTGACCAGAGGACAGGTGTGTGTCTTCATCCACTTCACACTGTTTCCAAGGACTATCATCAGAAGGTAGGTCAGACCACGTGACCTGTACCGGTCTAACAATAGGCTTGTTTGAGATGAGCTGCGGCTCGAAAGTAGCCGATTCTTCTTCTTCTTCTTCTTCTTCTTCTTCTTATACCGCCACCTACTGTACAAGAGAGTGTATCACCATATCATCCTATCACCACTTGTGGAATTATACCACTGTATTTACGTTGTTTTAAATTCTTCCAATCAATCCTGTTTCACTCAAATACTTTAGAATGGCCTTCCTGGTAGCACTTACCCCTCACCTTCTGTCCCCGTGTCCCCATCAGGGTCCTCTCCCTTCTCTTACCCCCTCACCTTCTGTCCCCGTGTCCCCATCAGGGTCCTCTCCCTTCTCTTACCCCTCACCTTCTGTCCCCGTGTCCCCATCAGGGTCCTCTCCCTTCTCTTACCCCCTCACCTTCTGTCCCCGTGTCCCCATCAGGGTCCTCTCCCTTCTCTTACCCCTCACCTTCTGTCCCCGTGTCCCCTTCAGGCTCCTCTCCCTTCTCTTACCCCTCACCTTCTGTCCCCGTGTCCCCTTCAGGCTCCTCTCCCTTCTCTTACCCCCTCACCTTCTGTCCCCGTGTCCCCTTCAGGCTCCTCTCCCTTCTCTTACCCCCTCACCTTCTGTCCCCGTGTCCCCTTCAGGCTCCTCTCCCTTCTCTTACCCCCTCACCTTCTGTCCCCGTGTCCCCTCCAGGCTCCTCTCCCTTCTCTTACCCCCTCACCTTCTGTCCCCGTGTCCCCTTCAGGCTCCACTCCCTTCCTGGTAGCTCTTACCCCTCACCTTCTGTTCCCGTGTCCCCATCAGGCTTCACTCCCTTCTCTTACCCCTCACCTTCTGTTCCCGTGTCCCCATCAGGCTTCACTCCCTTCTCTTACCCCCTGACCTTCTGTCCCCGTGTCCCCATCAGGCTCCACTCCCTTCTCTTACCCCCTCACCTTCTGTCCCCGTGTCCCCATCAGCAGGGTTGCCAACTTTGGGTGCCTGGCTGGAGTGAGATTTTGATATCATGGGTTTAATTACACATATGCGCACGACATGACTGCTAAAGTGTCAGCAGCGGGACCTTAGCATATATATAGGATATATATACAATATATACAAATACACAATATTGGACACAGACTATAAAGGGCACACAGTTTCCTTCACTAATGAAAGTCAAACACATGTTTGTTTCCACTGTTTTATTGTGTGCCTCTCGCGATAAGCAATTCATTGATTTATCGGCTCCAGAGTGTTTGTGTTGGGTTATCTCTGGTAGGGCTAACCCATACAGCGGGGGGGCTCAAGTCAGTAATGTAATTACATACGCGCTGCCCTTGACGGTGAAACGCCACGCGTGAGGTTTAGATTATTTCCCTGTCTCAATCCAAATGGAACTGTATGAAATAAAAAGGCACATTTGTCTTGTAGTAAATAAACCTGCTGGGGGGATTGTCCCCCCAGCAGGTTTATTTAAATACTAACATAAAATACACATTCTGGTACTCTCTTGAGAAGAAAAATAAATAAATCTATTACTACACGACATATTTAAACAAATGAATGCCATTTTAGTTTTCTGTTACTTTGTTCTGAAAGCTGAACCGGCTGCTCCTCACAGAGAGAAGAGGAGAGGCTGTGAGTTACTTTACATTGTGGATCAGGGTGGATAGCCCCCATTGTTCTGCGTGTCAACATGACAGACAGCCCACACACCTATCATCAAACCGTGGGGTCTTAAATCAACACGTGATGTTGTATCGATGTATAGAGAGATGTACTACAGCAACATTATTCTCCGTCGGGACTTCCTGTAACAACACCACGCCGTTATCTTGATTCTGATTGGCCAGGAGACATTATCAAAGATGTTCTATTGAGAAGACGATCACTACGTGACAAACGTTTTCAAAACTGTTTCTAGTCTTCGGTATTCTTGTTTTGGCGTGAGAATAGTTTGGGCAGCGTGAGAGCGTGAGATTGAGAGTGAAAGCGTGTGTCACACGCCAGATGCGTGAGAGTTGGCAACCCTGCCATCAGGCTCCACTCCCTTCCTGGTAGCTCTTACCCCTCACCTTCTGTTCCCAGTGTCCCCATCAGGATCCAACTGGTTTAGCTATTTCCTTCTGTGACGCCTCTGTTGCTAACTTATCAGCATGCTCATTCCCTTTAGCCCCTCATGTGCAGACACCCAGCATAACTGCACCTCCTCACCTCCTCTGAAGTCTCAGTAAGCAGTGGTTAAGTTCAATGATGACATCTTCTCTAACTGTTATTGTGGACTGTATGCTTTGCAAACAGAGGCGGATTTAGGATTGTAGGAGATCCGGGGCTTAGCCCAGGAGTTGTTGGGGGGGGGTAAAGTGCTATTTTTTTTACAAGTGGGGGGTGGACCAAACATCCTTTAGGGGGGTCGTCGCTTCCTCTAGGGGGGCATGCCAGATTTTTTTTTAAATATTGAAGTTAAAAGCATCTGGTGCACTTTGATAGCAACATTAACCCTACCTTAATAATACCTTAAAGGGGACATATCATGCTATATTTGAACAATATATTGTAGGGCCATACCTATATAAAGTATATAAATAGTTTTTCTTTCAAAATACCAAACAGACCCTGCGTTTTAGCCACGCCTCATTTCGCTCTATTTGCTCTTTCCAGCGCTGTTTTTGCAGGGGGCTGATTCTGTGAGCTGCACCACGCCCCCTGCAGGAGAGGGGCGCTCTGAGATCAGCTGCTGGGCTGCAGCGGGGAGAAGAGGGGGAGAAAAAGAGATCTCCGTCCTCCGTGTTTTATTCTTATATAGAGTCGTTATTGTGTGCCTGTCGCGATATCGGGCCTCCCTCATGTATCTGTCCGGTTGCCGTTGGCTCCCCTCCACGTAGCAAGTCCATCTCCTCCCCTCCCTCCCTCCTGTCTGTTTTTCCTCTCTCGCTACTCCATCGCTATCAGAACCAGACGGCCTACTTGGCTCCGAGGCCCCGCGGCCGCTCGGTACAGAACTCCTCTGTCCTTCCTCCTCATCCTGGCCTACAGGTTTAAAATAACCTGTAAGCTTCGGCATGCTTTGTAATAGCTGCTTGTCTCGAAACTACTTTTCCCTCAACAATTTCCTTTCCCGAGCGCCACTCTCAAACTTTCTCTCCTAAACAACCTTCATCTGTCACTCAATCACTCGCAGTTTGAATAAGTCACATGTGAAGCATATTCTCATTCTGATTGGCTGTTGAGTGGTGCCCACGGACTGTTACGGAGTCATCTCTGGAATCCATCGATCTGATTGGTTAGCGGAGCAAATGACCAAAATACTACGGAGGGAAGATATTTTCGTTTGGATTACTGGTCTGGGGAAAGCACACGAGTGTGTGTGTGTGTGTGTGTGTTTGTGTAATTTTGCGTTTGTGTGTATTGTGTTTGTTTCCCGAGGAAAACACCGGCTGCTGTTGTGCCTGCTGTGACGTCAAGTTACTCCGTTCTCCGCTTGTAATTATCCCGAAGCTTCAAAGCTGTATTTATGATCTGAATTTTCCGAAACAAGTTTAATATTCTGAAAGCAAAGACTTTGTTTATTTGAAACCAGATGAAAACAAACTGTCACGGACCCTGCCGTGTTATCTATGATTACTATACGCCTTACCTTCATAATGTCAGCCGGAGGGAGGGGGGGGCGGCGCTGCGGAACAGCAGAGTGCGAGTGAGAGCTGTCTTCGTCCCTTTACGAGCTTCAAACATGTATTTATCGTGTGATTTTGGAAATAAAAGTTTCATATTCAGAAAGCCAAGACTTTGTTTATTTACATTTTTTTAAAAACGTTTGTATTGGCTCATGATAGGCCCCTGATCTCGGTAGGTCAGGCCCAGGTCAGCCCGTGCATTAAGGCGGCCTTGCATGTAATAGTAAGGGATAAAGTGCAGCGAGGCGGTCATTATGGGGGAAGAACACCGACAGGCAGATCAGGATCCCGACGCCAAGCAGACATGCAGTTTGCTGTTCAGCCCAACAGTTCAATCGAACGGACTTCTTTGAGCAGATGTGAGCGTCCTTAACAACGGTCAATAAGTCCTTGACAGCGGTCTGTCTGTTCTGGATTAACAACGTGTTCTGAATTGACCAATCAGAATCGAGTATTCAACTAAGCCATGTATTAAAGTACTTTAACATGTGTTTTGAAGACATGATGCTCCCTCTCCTCTCATGATGCTCTCTCTCCCCCCACAGGATGTCCTCTCTCCCACCTCATGTGATCTGGAGGTCTGAGGGTCTGGTGGCGTCCCTCTCACCCCACCCCTGTACTCCGGGGTGTGTAACCCTGCAGCTGTGCCCCCCCGGCCCCCCAGGGAGGAGCGTCTTCCAGCTGGAGGAGCATCGCTTCCTGCAGCTGCTGCTCGGGGCTCAGAGCGTCTCCCAGCTGCTCTGCCGTCGCCTCGGGGTGCTCAGGTGTGCTCTGGTGCACCGGCCTCACAGAGACACCCCCGCACAGGTGAGGGAGTGGTACAGTCCAGAGTGGTACAGTCCAGAGTGGTACAGTCCAGAGTGGTACAGTCTAAAGTAGTACAGTCCAGAGTGGTACAGTCCAGAGTGGTACAGTCCAAAGTGGTACAGTCCAAAGTGGTACAGTCCAGAGTGGTACAGTCCAGAGTGATACAGTCTAAAGTGGTACAGTCCAGAGTGGTACAGTCCAGAGTGGTACAGTCCAAAGTGGTACAGTCTAAAGTAGTACAGTCCAGAGTGGTACAGTCTAGAGTGGTACAGTCCAGAGTGGTACAGTCCAGAGCGCATGGTTTAACGTCTCCGGGAAGATTTAAATAGATATTATCTGTGTCTATTATGAAGCTTAAAAATGGTTACTTACTATTCTTAAAAATACGAGTAGAACATCAGATATCAAATATAATAGACAGGTAAAAATGTAAAACAATTATAAAATTGTATTGTTTCGTCCGACTCCATTTTAATAAAAGCTTGTATTTCCTCCCCTCAGATCCGGATCCTGCCTCTTCACGGGCTGGCCTCAGAGTGGCGCCCCCACCTGGCGGGAAAGGAGGATTACAACGCTATAGATCCAGGATACATCTCCTCCAGAACGGCCCCCCGCTGGCCCTCCTCTCGCCTCTCTGAGATCCAGACCCGGATCAGAGCCCAGCTCCCAGAACCCAACGCCCCCCAGAACCTCTCCTTCCTGGGGGTCGACCCGGCAGACCCCGGCCTGTTTCCTCGCATCATTCGGGGGGAGGAGGAGGAACAATGGAGGGTTTGGGAGGACCAGAGTCACGTGGCCTTCCTCACGCCCTTCCCAAACTCCCCCGGGTTCACGGTTCTGGTGCCGCGCCGACCTCTGACCTCCGATATCTTCAGGTTAGAGAAGCAGGACTACGAGGGGCTGGTTCTGGCAGCACTGAAGGTGGGAGAGCATCAAACCTTCTTGATTGTCTTTAATAAAATGTTATTTTGAAGAAAGACGTGGTAGATATAGAATATATTACACATTTTAACTGTAAAAGTTATTCCTCTTCCAGGTGGCGAGGCTCCTGGAGGCGGGGCTTGGAGCGTCGGGGGTGGGGCTTATTTTCGAGGGTTTTGAAATCGACTACGCTCACGCTAAGTTGATACCGCTGTTAGCTTCGGAGGAGGAGGAAGAGGATGCTAAGCTGACAGCCCCTCCCCAGTTTTACCCCACCTATCCTGGGTACGTGTCCTCAGAAGACGGACCTGAAGCCAGTGAGGAGGATCTGAAGGAACTGCACAGGAAAATCACTCAGAGTTAATATCTGTAGTTTATTTCTACTGAACTACATCTCCCATGAGTCTCAGACAAGGATGTGCTCTCAAAGCATCATGGGAGATGTAGTTGTTATTACTTAAATGTGTCCTTGTGAAAATAAAAAATGCTAAATATGATATATCAGGAATTTATTTCACTCTATCTCCCATGAGTCTCAGACATGGATGTGTATTCAACCTTCGACACAGTTCATCATGTTCTCCTTTCCCATGGCACAGGTCTACGGCCTTGGGTTCTGCTGCTGTCTCTCTTAAGGGGGAGGAGCTTGGGTATTGCTGCTATCTCTCTGAAGGGGGAGGAGCTTGGGTATTGCTGCTATCTCTCTGAAGGGGGAGGAGCTTGGGTATTGCTGCTATCTCTCTTAAGGGGGAGGAGCTTGGGTATTGCTGCTATCTCTCTGAAGGGGGAGGAGCTTGGGTATTGCTGCTATCTCTTGAGGAGGAGGAGCTTGGGTATTGCTGCTATCTCTCTGAAGGGGGAGGAGCTTGGGTATTGCTGCTATCTCTCTGAAGGGGGAGGAGCTTGGGTATTGCTGCTATCTCTCTTAAGGGGGAGGAGCTTGGGTATTGCTGCTATCTCGCTTGAGGGGGAGGAGCTTGGGTATTGCTGCTATCTCTCTTAAGGGGGAGGAGCTTGGGTATTGCTGCTATCTCTCTGAAGGGGGAGGAGCTTGGGTATTGCTGCTATCTCTTGAGGAGGAGGAGCTTGGGTATTGCTGCTATCTCTCTGAAGGGGGAGGAGCTTGGGTATTGCTGCTATCTCTCTGAAGGGGGAGGAGCTTGGGTATTGCTGCTATCTCTCTTAAGGGGGAGGAGCTTGGGTATTGCTGCTATCTCGCTTGAGGGGGAGGAGCTTGGGTATTGCTGCTATCTCTCTGAAGGGGGAGGAGCTTGGGTATTGCTGCTATCTCTCTTAAGGGGGAGGAGCTTGGGTATTGCTGCTATCTCTCTTAAAGATTCTTGGTTTATTATAAATGTTTGTGTAAATAAAGGAACACAGAGTGCTGTTGTCTTACTGCTCGTCGTCCCTAACGATCACCACGAGACAATGAAACCATCCTTGTAGCCACAGACTGAAAAACTCTCATACACGATGTAAAACATTTAAAACACAACAAAATAGAAAACACAGTCTGATTCGTGGTCTGCAAAAGCACGGGAGAACAGGTCTTTAAACGAGATTTAAATGTAAACAAAAACATCTCTGTGTTTCATATTATTTTATTTAAGAGAAAAGGGCCGTCTGCAAACAGAAACCTCTCGTCTCGGTCACACCTTCCCAGCCTCCTCCTTCTTCCTCCTCCGGTGTAAGCAGCGTCCGCAGCAGCGTGCGTCCCCCCGGTCCATCTTGGTGATGTAGAGGAGCGGTTCGATGCTGCAGCTCAGGTCCATGATGGAGAACACGCTGATGCTGATCTGGCACCTGAGTTAGAGATGATCAGAGCGCTTTCGTTACTACCGTTTATATCTCACGTAGGAAAAGCTCAAGGCTAGTTTATTTATAGCACCTTTCAACACAAGGCAATTCAAAGTGCTTTACAAACACGAAGGACATTAAGAGACATATTATGAAATGGCATTTAAAAACACTCATTTATAAGCAAAGATATATAAAACATGGATAACAAAGGAACATGAATACAAGTCACAGAGCGGAGATACACATCTGAAATGTTTAACTCAAGCGTTGCTCACTTTTTAACAGAAATAGTTTTCTTTGACTTCACTTTCTTTCTACTTTCTTTTTTAACTCGTCCTTTAACGGCCCCTACACACGGCGGCGTGCGTTGCCGCTTCAACCCGTTCACTTTGAATGGGGTGACGTCACGATTCGCCGAACTGCATTGTGGGAGCAAAGCGTAGCTTCTCTCGAAGTGCTCGCTGCAAAAGTAGAGCAATGTTCTACTTTTGCCGCCTCGACGGAGGCGTCAGCCAATCAAATCCCTCGTATGTAAATCTGACAGTACAAGCAGTAGCCAATCAAACCGGGTGTATGTTGGGAGAGCCAGACCGCAGTTATTTCCCATACGTCAACAAAAGGAGGAGAAAATGATCGTGGCGGTAGGGAATCACCCGGTACTCTATGACCAGTCCCTCTTTACATACAGGGATACAAACCGGAGGAGCCAGGCATGGGGGAGGGGGCAGAGACAGTGGGGGAAACTGGTAGGTTTTCGCCTGTTTGAGGAGTTTATATCCAGTGTACTTCGTTTGAATGGACAGCTAGCAAGCATAGACAGTATATTTAGCCAGCATGGATGTAGCATGAATGCTTTGCTTTGCATGTCCGGGGCGGGACATTCATGTGATTGGTTGTTGGACGGGCTGCTCGCGTTGACTCCCCAAGCTCAAGACACGCCCACCGCCAAGCGGCAACGCACGCCGCCGTGTGTAGGGGCCGTGAGTGTGTCATGCTAAACGAACCCACTGTTCTGTAACGGTATCCGGTGTCCACACGGCAGCGTGCGTTGAAGCTTGCCGGTGGGCGTGTCTGGTGCGCGACCAACAACCAATCGCATGCATCTCCCGCCCCGGACACACAAGCACGCGGTTTGATTGGCTAGAGCTTGTACTGGCATATGATTTGATTGGCTGGCGCTTCCGTCACGCTTCAAAAGTTGAACTCTTCTCAACTTTCGAAGCGAGCAACGGAGGCAAGGCGCGACGTCACCCCATTCAAAGTGAATGCGCGCGACGCTGCCGTGTGCACGGGCCGTAAGTAGCAACACCATCTGCATCATATTTCTCACACAGGAATATACGGAAGCATCATATGTTCAGGTGGTTTTTAAAAGAAAGAGTTAAAGTACGTAGGTACGTTTGAGAAACCGGCTCGAGATACACTTTCTGTTATATTCCATGGAATGCTCTTAACATCCCGATAGCAATGAATATCTGAAGTGCTTTGACAACAAATCCATAAAACATGTCATCTGTAGAAGCCGTATTGGATTGCCGCCCTGTCTGTCAGCCTTCCATCTCGTGCCGTCATTGGGCGTGCATTGCAGCAGTACTTCAATGACTCGCCAGCAACAGGCGGCCACTTTCACCATGGCAGAGTTAGGTTCAACATCGTCTACTGGTGGCACAAGAAAAATGTAACGGAGCAAATTAGGAACAAAAAGAAAGTGGAAACTCGGAGAAGTCAAACCAGAGTCAATATCGGAGTTGCTTTTCAACGATGGCGACGACTGATGGAATCTGACGCCGTGGTCGCTCTTTTTCTCTTGGACAGGTAATTATCTGTTTCGTATGGTTTACAATTCCCCTGAACTATACAGCCTAGGTCATGTGCGCGTTCGTGTGCGTTGGAGGAGGTGCTCTGTGAGGAAGTCTGAAGGACGGGGCGGATTCTTTTCGGCTGTGTACTTTCAAATGTTAGTGCACTCGAGCCGGTTTCTGAAACTTACCTACCCCACCTTTAAGTGTAAATGGAGTAAAACAAAGAAGCTATCTGTTGTTTATAAATGTGTAATTCTGAATATCTCCACTAAAAAAAGCACCAAAGAAACAGTTTGTAAAGATGTTTTAAAACTGGTTTGCAAATTGCAGTAATAGTACCCATCATGTGTTTATACTATATATAGTAGCATTGTCTTTAGTCTGTAGTATTGCAACTTTTACTCTAGTAATATCTGAGGTCGGTTTGTTTAGTAAAGAAACTAATCGTTGTACTGCTTTACAGATAGGACACTTATTATTATTGATCGAGGTGATTATTACATCACATGACACTTGTTAGACGCTTTTATCCAAAGCGACTCACATACTCAACACTGCGGTCAATCCCCACGGGAGCACTTTGGGGTGAAGCGTCTCACAACGACATGCTGACTGCAGTGGGGTTTGAACCTGTGACCGCTGATCAGAACACCTACGCAATAAGCCACTGCGCCACACGCGTCTCATCATCATCATCATCATCATCATCATCATCATCATCATCATCATCATCATCATAATTCCTCCTGAATATATCCCACCATGTGCTTATGTTCCTAATAATAATAATAATAATAATATATTTTATTTATAAGTGCACTTTTCATTTCATAATAAAAGCTGTGACATTCATGCCCGCACACACACACATTGAATATTTTCTCCCTTCGTGGCAGTGAGCCAGACGGCCTGTTTAAATGACTAATGTGAGCGCTATCCCCGATTAAATCGGTTATCGTCCCTTTACAGAGCAACATTACAATTACTGCAACTTTTACTTTATATCTGCGGTCAGTTTGTTCAGGTACCGCTTGTTACGTTGATTTATTAGAGTTATTTGCTGTTAACGTATTTTATACCCCAGTTACTAAAGATTCTTGGTTTCTGATTCAGTCTTCGTTAATAAAGACAAATATAGTTTAGAGAGAGAAAAGGGTCGTCTGCAGACAGAAACCTCTCGTTGCTGCTCGAGCACACCTGGCCATCTTCTCTTTTATGGGTCTAGCTTTGAAAGATTCTTGGTTTATTATTAATCTTTGGGAAACTAAAGAAACATTAAATAAACCAAGAGTCCGGTTGTCTTACGGTACGTCCACACAGCAGCTTTAGACGAATCTTCCAACGCTTCTCTTCCCATTGACTTTGAATGGGGGTGATGTCACTTTGCCTCGCTTTTCGTCGAACTGCATTGTGGGGGAGCGAAGCGAAGATTTCCAGGACGTCCAGGATTTTCAGGATTCAAAAGTTGAGCAATGTTCAACTTTTGAAGCTGAGCTGGAAGCGCTAGCCAATCAAACACGTTTATGCAAATCTGACAGTACAAGCGCTAGCCAATCAAACCGCGTGTAAGCAGGGAGAACCAGACCGCAGTTCATTTCCTCATATTCCAAACAAGAAATTACGGTAGCAAATCACCCGGTTCTTTACGACCAGAACTATTAACGGGATCCAAACCGGAGGAACCAGCATGGAGGGAGGAGGCAGAGACAGGGGGGGGAAACTGGTAGGGTTTCGCCTGTTTGGGGAGTTTATATATATATATATTGCTCGCATAAAATCCCCGGGGGTTTTTGCGTTGTATGTCGGGGGCGGGAGATTCATGTGATTGGTTGTTGGTCGCGTTGCTCGCAAAAAATCCCCAAGCTGTCAGACACGCCCAGCTCCAAGATTTTCAAGATTTTTTCAAAGCTGCTGTGTGGACGTACTGTAACTGCTCGTCCCTAACAATCACCACTGAATATCTCCATGTTGATTGGTGGATTAAAGTAAACAAAAACATCTGTGTGTGTTGAATATCCGGCACCTGAACGCCACGAAGCTGTAGTAGGACACGAAGGGCATGAGAGCGACGGGCGGCAGGTAGTTGGTGATGATGATGGCGAGGATGATGAGCACCATCTTGAAGGCCTTCCTCTTCACCGGGTGCATCTCCTCCTTCCCGGACACGCAGCGCCGCAGAGCCCAGATCACGGACAGGTTGCAGAACACCATGAGGGCGAAGGAGAAGAGGATGAGTCCGCTGAAGAGCTCGTTCACACTCATGACCCCCAGGATACTCTTGGTGAGGGCGTAGGCGAGGATCAGACCCCAGACCACCGCCGAAATCCAAAAACGGATCTTATTGTCCCGGTTTCCAGTGAAGAGGATGGGATGGACCACGGCCATGTAGCGGTCCATGCAGATACACACCTGCAGCAGAATGGAGACAATGTGTATAGTATTTACTTCTTACATGTTGAACCCGAATATCTGTACTTCCTACTTCTTACATGTTGAACCCAAATACCTGTACTTTCTACTTCTTACATGTTGAACCCAAATACCTGTACTTTCTACTTCTTACATGTTGAACCCAAATACCTGTACTTTCTACTTCTTACATGTTGAACACAAATACCTGTACTTTCTACTTCTTACATGTTGAACCCAAATACCTGTACTTTTCTACTTCTTACATGTTGAACCCAAATACCTGTACTTTGTACTTCTTACATGTTGAACCCAAATACCTGTACTTTCTACTTCTTACATGTTGAACCCAAATACCTGTACTTTCTACTTCTTACATGTTGAACCCAAATACCTGTACTTTCTACTTCTCACATGTTGAACACAAATACCTGTACTTTCTACTTCTTACATGTTGAACACAAATACCTGTACTTTTCTACTTCTTACATGTTGAACCCAAATACCTGTACTTTGTACTTCTTACATGTTGAACACAAACACCTGTACTTTCTACTTCTCACATGTTGAACTCAAATACCTGTACTTTCTACTTCTTACATGTTGAACCCAAAAACCTGTACTTTCTACTTCTTACATGTTGAACTCAAATACCTGTACTTTCTACTTCTTACATGTTGAACCCAAATACCTGTACTTTCTACTTCTTACATGTTGAACTAAAATACCTGTACTTTCTACTTCTTACATGTTGAACACAAATACCTGTACTTTCTACTTCTTACATGTTGAACTCAAATACCTGTACTTTCTACTTCTCTCATGTTGAACTCAAATACCTTTACTTTCTACTTCTTACATGTTGAACACAAATACCTGTACTTTCTACTTCTTACATGTTGAACTCAAATACCTGTACTTTCTACTTCTTACATGTTGAACACAAACACCTGTACTTTCTACTTCTTACATGTTGAACACAAATACCTGTACTTTTCTACTTCTTACATGTTGAACCCAAATACCTGTACTTTGTACTTCTTACATGTTGAACCCAAATACCTGTACTTTCTACTTCTTACATGTTGAACCCAAATACCTGTACTTTCTACTTCTCACATGTTGAACACAAATACCTGTACTTTCTACTTCTTACATGTTGAACCCAAATACCTGTACTTTGTACTTCTTACATGTTGAACCCAAATACCTGTACTTTCTACTTCACACATGTTGAACTCAAATACCTGTACTTTCTACTTCTTACATGTTGAACACAAACACCTGTACTTTCTACTTCTTACATGTTGAACTCAAATACCTGTACTTTCTACTTCTTACATGTTGAACTCAAATACCTGTACTTTCTACTTCTTACATGTTGAACACAAACACCTGTACTTTCTACTTCTTACATGTTGAACTCAAATACCTGTACTTTCTACTTCTTACATGTTGAACTCAAATACCTGTACTTTCTACTTCTTACATGTTGAACTCAAATACCTGTACTTTCTACTTCTCTCATGTTGAACTCAAATACCTGTACTTTCTACTTCTTACATGTTGAACTCAAATACCTTTACTTTCTACTTCTTACATGTTGAACACAAACACCTGTACTTTCTACTTCTTACATGTTGAACACAAATACCTGTACTTTCTACTTCTTACATGTTGAACTCAAATACCTGTACTTTCTACTTCTTACATGTTGAACTCAAATACTTGTACTTTCTACTTCTTACATGTTGAACACAAATACCTGTACTTTCTACTTCTTACATGTTGAACTCAAATACCTGTACTTTCTACTTCTTACATGTTGAACTCAAATACTTGTACTTTCTACTTCTTACATGTTGAACACAAATACCTGTACTTTCTACTTCTTACATGTTGAAACCAAATACCTGTACTTTCTACTTCTTACATGTTGAACTCAAATACCTGTAACATCAATATACAGCACTAACTTGCTGCCTCTTGTTGTTGTTATGTTATTTCCATTAAAGCACTTATCGTTCTTATACTTCCGAGGACTTAGAGATGTAACCCTGCTCTGGTTGGTAATATTTTCAGAAACTCACCAGATACAGCGGCGCCACGTCTTTGATCCCGTATGCAAACCTCTGGAAGTACCAGATGCGCTGGTCGTCCAGCAGCAGCCGGTTCACCATCTCGATGGGCGTCATGAGGCAGAAGAAGGCGTCCATGACGGCCAGGTTGAAGATGAAGATGTCCGAGGTGCAGGCGTCGCTCTTCCTGGAGGCGATCTGCCAGAGAACCAGCACGTTGCAGGGCGTTCCCACCAACAGGTTGAACACCTTCACCCCGAAGTAGAAGATGAATCCGTACGGAGCCACGGAGCAAACGGAGAACTGGAACCACGGAGGAGGTCCACGAGAGGAAGAGTTCAGGAAGAGGGTGGAGGTGGAGTTCATCATCGTCGTCATCGGGAAGGAGTGCTGATGGTGCACGGAGACGATGGGATACTCATTCAATTAAAGATATGCAAAGGAAACATGTTACAGCTTCTGTATGTTATTATACATGTTGCATCGTTGGAGGTCAGAAGAGTCCATTTCTACTCTGGAGCTTATGGCAATAACACCTTTGATTGATCGATCCGTCTGCAGCACTTTCATTAAAACGTGCATTGAAATAATATTAATTACGGCTTTTCTTACACATTCTCTTGCAGAACATGCAAAGTTATATACAAATAACTTACGATAGTTGGCTTTGTGTAAGGATTAGCTATCTCACAAGAATCAGGTTTATCACCAAGTGGGTTAATATGAGGAATTTCACTTGATGTCATGGTGTACGTAACAGCAAAAAAAACACAGATAGAGAACTATTTTCCGAAAACTATAATAACATTAAAAAATCTGGTAAAATCTGGTAACATATAGCAGTATTCCCATTGAAATAGAATTGTAATTAAATATGTGCAGTAATAAGAAACAAGATATCGTGTACATTGTGCACCCATCAGCAGAAACACGTGGGTTTGCTGTCCTGGCTCCAAGATGGTGGAATGAGCTCCCATTGACATCAGGACAGCAGAAAGCTTACACACCTTCCGGACTGACACTCATCTCTTTCGACTCCACCTCGAGGATAGAACTACTAACAAAGCACTTATATACTAACAAAGTGCTGGCTTATCTAAAGCCAGTTGAGTAGCATTTGAAATGCTTGGCTCTATGAAACCTGATGTACTTTATGATTCTGTTTTCTTCAAGTTTGTATCTTGTTGGTCGAACGCACTTATTGTAAGTCTTATCGTAAGATAAAAGCGTCAGCTGAATGCAATGTATTTGTGTGCATGAATGCTTCTACGATGTGGCTGAGGTACAAGCTAGCTATGAGAAAGAAACGGGAGGATAAGGTACGAGTTGATAATATACATTTTAACGTCTAAACTTACGTCATTGCTTTCGATCCAGAAGTCATTTTAATGCAAACAAATTGAAGGAACAACAAGTCAAGACATCTGAAGTTAACACTCACACGATATTGTGGAATAAGAAATGTTGCAAAACTGATTTCCTCTAGAAAGAATCGTGCAAAAGCTTTTAAATCTCGTGTTTATGAGTTCTGCTCTTTAGTTTCTTGGTAATGAGATATTATCATGACATTAAAAAAGACTTTTCAACTCAAGACATCTCGGTCAGCTAAGACCGAAACCACCAGATATTTGACTAACCCAACCTGGGATAATGTCTAAGAGGACTACTTGTATTCTACTCATGCATGAATGCTCCATAAAGGTCCCGTCTTACCTTGGAAGGGTTCCCAGCGCCCTGCAGTCCTTTTGTTCTGCTGAAGGTTTCTGTAAGTAGCCCAACATCAACGAGAACAGAGGTTTATAAACTCGTCCAAAGGGAATTAACCTAGCGTCGGATTGGTCCAGTCTGAAGGACGATGGTTATATCTTCTCAACGATTGGGCAGTAACGCAAAATAAGGTTGCTTCAGGGATTGTGTGGTTTGAAAACGAACACATGGGCGTTATTACAGCTGCAGGGGTTAACATAAATGACCCCCTTGTAATAATGTCTAGTCTTTGAGTAAGTGTTTGCCTTCAGGGCTCAGGGCTGTTGTTGTCTGGAGCGTCTCTCAGTGTGTGAGTTCATATGCTTTAAGGATATGTCATATAAAGACGTCTGAAGTTTCCCGAAGACATCGTCCAGAATATGCTTTTACATTTAAAGTCATTTAAAGTGCACGTTAAGAAGGGAAATCTGATCCCGGTAGTGTTTGGTTTATCTGCAGCAGAACTACAGCTGCACATTCGTCTCACTGATGCAACGGTGCAGTAAACAGGTGATGCAAGCTGAGCATACATGTGAAATATAATGCAAGGAGTTACTGATGTGCGTTCAGTGCGGCGATACAAAACTCTCTGTTGGGAATACAAACTTGCAAAGTCACGACGAACACCCACCAACAGAAATACTGTGTTTCATAACGATTTCATTACACAACCAGGCCAGGAGGAGGATCTCAGCCTGCTGTGGGGTTTCTGCTACCCGTGACTAGGTCTCAGTCAGACAGAAGTAGAGTGGTGCAGAAATTAGTCCTAAAACCCTGACATGACTCAGCATTTCCTCACTTCCTGTCCCCTGGTCTGGAGGTCAAGGGTTTTCTGAATGTTTTTTTGGTTGTTAGCCTGAAATAAAGTCTGTGGTTAACACGAGCTGAAGAGATTTTAACTTTTCGTTCTACCACATGAAATATGTCAGTAAATATGATGTAGTTCCTTTATAGCCCAGCATTAGCCACCTTTAGCTTAGCGGTGGTGACGTGAAGTCATGTGACCATGCTGTAGTTCCTTTATAGCCCAACATTAGCCGCCTTTAGCTTAGCGGTGGTGACGTGAAGTCATGTGACCGTGCTGTAGTTCCTTTATAGCCCAACATTAGCCTCCTTTAGCTTAGCGGTGGTGACGTGAAGTCATGTGACCGTGCTGTAGTTCCTTTATAGCCCAACATTAGCCTCCTTTAGCTTAGCGGTGGTGACGTGAAGTCATGTGACCGTGCTGTGGTTCCTTTATAGCCCAACATTAGCCACCTTTAGCTTAGCGGTGGTGACGTGAAGTCATGTGACCGTGCTGTAGTTCCTTTATAGCCCAACATTAGCCTCCTTTAGCTTAGCGGTGGTGACGTGAAGTCATGTGACCATGATGTAGTTCCTTTATAGCCCAACATTAGCCACCTTTAGCTTAGCGGTGGTGACGTGAAGTCATGTGACCGTGCTGTAGTTCCTTTATAGCCCAACATTAGCCACCTTTAGCTTAGCGGTGGTGACGTGAAGTCATGTGACCGTGCTGTAGTTCCTTTATAGCCTAACATTAGCCTCCTTTAGCTTAGCGGTGGTGACGTGAAGTCATGTGACCGTGCTGTAGTTCCTTTATAGCCCAACATTAGCCACCTTTAGCTTAGCGGTGGTGACGTGAAGTCATGTGACCGTGCTGTAGTTCCTTTATAGTTACCTTTTTCACCTGCAGAGTCTTTTAACCACATCATCTACACTATCAACTCCATGTCACTTTAACTTATTCCGTACTTTATAACTTAGATGACCAAATATGTATATATGCTGACAGTTTTTTTACTCTTATTTGTACTCATCTCCTATTCCATAGTCTTTTATTATTATTTTAATTTTTTTTTCTTGATTTAATTTATTTTTGATTTTATTAATCTGTGTGAATCTTTGCTGTCCTGTTTTTTCACACTTACCCTGTTGCTGCTTTGTACAACTGAATTTCCCCTCGGGGATTAATAAAGGTTCATCTTATCTTATTTCCTGCGGAAATTAAATAATCTTGCTTGGGGATTTCAACAAAAATTGGTTGGATAAATCATCCGAAAGAGAGAAAAAACTTTTCAGTAGTCTAAATGTTAAACAGCTAATTAATGAGCCAACTCGTATCACTCTTATAACCCAATCTCTGCTTGACTGGGTACTGGTGTCACACCCTGACAGAATCTTAAAAGCTGGTGTCATGTCGGATTGCTTCAGCGATCATTCAATTGTTTATTGCGTATGGAAAATCTAATTAATTAAACTGTCTCCAAAACTAGTCAAAACCAGACAATATATAAAAATTGAATGTTGATTTATTCATTAATGATGTTGTTGCCCTTAATTGGGACGGATTTCAAATAATACCTTTTGTACAAGATGCTTGGGATTTTCTGCATAAAGAGCTCACTGATGTCATGAACAAACATGCACCTGTGAGAACGGTTAAGGTCAAAGGTCAACATCTCCCTTGGATCAATTCTGAACTCATCAGTCTCTTTAGGGAAAGGGATAAAGCATGGTCGATATATCGTCATTCAAGAACTATAGCCGATTGGGAAGTATACAGGCATCTTCGAAATGTGAGTAAAACCAAAACCCAAAATGCTAAATCGAACTACTATAAAGAATCTCTCACATCGGACTTTAAGAATCGCAAGCCATTTTGGACTAAAATTAAATCTATTTTAAATAAATCAGGTAAACATTCAATTAATAAAATAAGAACTGCTGATACAATAATTCATGACCCATTATCCATTGCCCAAATATTTCATCAGCATTTGGCTAATGTATGTTCCACACTACTATTTGACGACTGGTATTTCTAATAGTAACTCATACTGCAACAGTTATTTTTATTTTAAGAAGATTCTACCGCACGAAGTTCATAATGCTATCACATAATTAAAAGTGGATGGCAGTGCAGGACTCGATGGAATAGAAAACAGGTTCTTAAAATTAAGGTTTTGGAGAAAATAATTAATAATCAACTGTCAGATTATCTCAATACTTATAATATTTTATCTCCGGTTCAATCTGGTTTCAGGCCTAATCACTCCACAACAACTGCCCTACTTAAATTTACGAATGACTTGTACTCTGCTGCAGATGATGGTGAACTCACAGGTGCCATTTTTATTGACTTGACAAAGGCCTTTGATTTCGTTGATCGATATCTGCTCTTGGATAAACTTCACGGCGTTGGCCTTTCTAATAATACAGTGTTATGGTTTAACTCGTACCTTCACAGCAGAAAGCAATGTGTGGTTGTTAATGGCAAACAGTCTGACCTGTTGATCCAACAAAAGGGTGTACCCCAAGGATCAACTCTGGGCCCACTTCTGTTTTCTATTTACATAAATGATTTATCTTCTTGTCTCATTAATTGTTGTACTCACCTTTATGCTTATGACACGGTCATATATACATCCAAATCAGATTTTTCACAAATTCAGATCTCTCTCCAATCGGATTTTAATATCTTACAGGACTGGCTATCACACAATAAACTACCGCTTAAAAAAACGAAATCTTACACCATGGTCTTTGGTACCAGGCAGAAGCTCAGATCCAAACCTAATGCAGTAATAACATGTAAGGATGTTACTTCTCTGCATAAAGTTGATAGCTTTACATATCTTGGTGTATGGCTAGACTCTGAACTTTCATTTAAACTACATATAAAGCATGTAATACAAAAGGTCAATTACGGAATCGGTGTTTTACACCGCTCTCGCAATTGTTTTACGCTCAGTGTCCGAAAGACAATTGCTTCTCAACTTATTCTTCCGATTATGGACTATTGTGATGTTGTCTACCAAAATGCCCATAAATCAGATCTTGCTCCACTCAACACAGCCTACAACAGACTGTGCAGATTTGTTCTTGGTTGTCCTTTTCGTACACATCACTGCACGATGTATAACCAACTTAAATGGCCTTCTTTAAATGTAAGAAGACACGCATTGGCTTCAGCTGATATTTAAATGCATTTATCTTAACTATCCCCCTTATTTAAAGCAGTATTTCGTACCTTACTCACCAAATCATCAAGTTAGACATTCTGTTCAGATTTATTTCTCTGTCCTCTCTGCAAAAAAATCTATTGTCAGCAGAGCGTTCATGTTCAAAGCCCCAACTGACTGGAATACTTTACCTGCTGCCATTAGATCTCTGTCATCATTGGGTTTATTTAAACATGTATTATCATCTCACTTTCAACTGGTCTGCACTAGTTATTAAATGAAACTGATATTGATGAAACTGATTTGCTCGACTGTCTCTCAAATTGTAATGATTTTAATGGTTGTATGTATTACTTGAATTTTACTTAATAGACTGTACGTGTGTCATGTTTTGCTTTTTGTCTTGTCTTGTTAAATAAAAAATTCTATATATATATAGTTTTCTATAGTGAAGTCAAACCGATGCTAAGTTTTCCAATAACAGACCACATTGTTGTTTAACTGAAGGTTCAACATCTGTCAGTTTTGTGGGTAATCAAATGAAGGAAGTCTCCATGAAGAGTCTGGTTTCTGTCAGACAGCGCTGACCTGCATCTGATGAACATCACTGACAGGTAAAGTCTTTTTCAATGTTTCTCTAAAGGAGCTTTATTTTCACTTTGATACCGAACGCTAGGAAAGTAAGATCCTGTTGCTCGGCTTGGCGATTACTTCACTTAGATTTTAGTGCCTTAAACGTTTAACGTAACTTCAAATTCTTGATGTATTTCTACAAAAACATAATCCATGTTATTCTACTTCATATTTCTACTGCACTACAGTTCAGAGGTACATGGTGTACTTTTCCTCCACTACATGTATTTAATACCTTTAGTTACTTCACAGATCTGGATGAATGATGTGAAATATAATCAAGTGTTGAATCAGACTTTAGTTCCACCTGGAGTAAATCCACCAGCTACCCTGCAGTCTACAAAGTACTTCAGACTAGCTGCTCCTTCACCAGCTTTGAGAACACTTTCATGATCAATCATTATAAAACATATCATATATATTATTCTGAAATGGACCAATCTGCACAACGACTACTTTCACTGTCTTTCACTATATTTAGATGAGAATACTTTCTACTTTTCACTTGAGGAACATTTTGAATGATAGAGTATTCCTACACTCTGGTACTTCTACTTTTACTCAAGTACAAGACCTGAGTACTTCTACTTGTACTCAAGTACAAGACCTGAGTACTTCTACTTTTACTCAAGTTCAAGATCTGAGTACTTCTACTTTTACTCAAGTACAAGACCTGAGTACTTCTACTTTTACTCAAGTAGAAGACCTGAGTACTTCTACTTGTACTCAAGTACAAGACCTGAGTACTTCTACTTTTACTCAAGTTCAAGATCTGAGTACTTCTACTTGTACTCAAGTACAAGACCTGAGTACTTCTACTTTTACTCAAGTCCAAAATCTGAGTACTTCTACTTTTACTCAAGTACAAGATCTAAGTACTTCTACTTTTACTCAAGTCCAAAATCTGAGTACTTCTACTTTTACTCAAGTACAAGATCTAAGTACTTCTATTTTTACTCAAGTCCAAAATCTGAGTACTTCTACTTTTACTCAAGTACAAGATCTAAGTACTTCTACTTTTACTCAAGTCCAAAATCTGAGTACTTCTACTTTTACTCAAGTACAAGATCTAAGTACTTCTATTTTTACTCAAGTCCAAAATCTGAGTACTTCTACTTTTACTCAAGTACAAGATCTAAGTACTTCTATTTTTACTCAAGTCCAAAATCTGAGTACTTCTCCCACCTCTGTGTACATATTGATAAAACTTTAAAACCTGTGAGAAAAAAAAACGTCTTGTTACATGTTGTGTAAGAAAATGTGTGCCTCAATGACTCAGACTTAAGGTACTAATGTACTGGGGAAAGTAGTGTGTTGTGAGTTAATATACATTTGATATAATATGTATTATAACAATACAATACAAATATATCTATATATAGAGGGCAGGGCGACAGATAGCTGGGCTCTATATGTATAAAAGGTATATGCTGAAGCGGTCGGGTCAAATCTCTCCCTGAAGTTTATTTTCATGATGAGATTGTTTAACCAAAGCTGGACGCCTCAGAAGCAAACATGCATTTTCAAAAATAAAGATGTGGTCTTCCCCACATGCTGAACAGCAGGAAGATTCCTATGACTATACAAACAAAGCATACATAACTATAAAGATGTGAAGCCCGCCACTTAGGTGGATTTGCATGATGTTTACAAGCTAGACAGACACCTGTAATAACAAACGTGATGCATGCAAAGTGAAGAATAATGTTTGTGATGCAAAGAGAGATCTGTAATCCCGACCAAAGCCGAAGTATTTCCAGACCTTAAGTGATTAAATACCGTTTGCATGTAACTGGAGAAAAAAGCGTTTTTCATATCAAATGTCAGTTAAAAAAAGCAATCCAGTTTTCAGCTCGGGGTAAATGCATGGCGGGATAATTATCAAGCCAGCGTTGAGATAATATTGTTAGTTAAGAATCAGGCTCACAAAGAGGACGCGTTGAAGTCCGATTGGATTGCTTTAAATGTTTCCAGGAATTGCGCGACAACAAAGAAAAGATCGCCATGACATGTCAAAATGTTCAAAGACTTTGAGTCAAAATGTTTCGCAGTCAGGAACTCATTTTTCCGATTATTCCAACGCCACTTAAATGCAGCACAAATGCCCTATTTCACAACGCTAGCCAATTGAAACTCAGCATGTGTTTCCCTTCAGATTCACTTGTGTGTGTTGCCGTGGCCCATCCTACAACCTTCCACTACATTTCCCCAAAAATAAGGCCGTTCGATTTTCGGTAATCCTGATGACAGACTTACAAACCGAGTCAAAAACCTCTCGTCCTCGGTGAAGATAATTATAAATATTAAGTTGTAGATCTGAAACAAACCGCCTTTTTCAGAGCAGGAGTTATCAGAAAAGTGCCGGTGACGTAACATAGTTTTTCTTTATCAATCAATCACTCAATGTTTATTTATAGCCCAATATCACAAATGTTACCTTTGTCTCAGTGGTTTCTTCACAGTGTGTACAGAATATCAGTATGACAATACGACACCCTCTGTCCTTAGACCCTCTGTCCTCAGACCCTCTGTCCTCAGACCCTCTGTCCTCAGACCCTCTGTACTCAGACCCTCTGTCCTCAGACCTTCTGTCCTCAGACCCTCTGTCCTCACACCCTCTGTCCTTAGACCCTCTGTCCTTACACCCTCTGTCCTTAGACCCTCTGTCCTTACACCCTCTGTCCTTAGACCTTCTGTCCTCACACCCTCTGTCCTCAGACCCTCTGTACTCAGACCCTCTGTCCTTAGACCTTCTGTCCTCAGACCCTCTGTCCTCAGACCTTCTGTCCTCACACCCTCTGTCCTTAGACCCTCTGTCCGTAGACCCTCTGTCCTTAGACCCTCTGTCCTCAGACCCTCTGTCCTTAGACCCTCTGTCCTTTGACCCTCACATCGTACAAGGAAACACTTCCAAAGAAAACCCAGTTTAAAGGGACCATGGGAGAAACCTCAGGGAGAGCAACAGAGGAGGGATCCCTCTCCCAGGACGGACAGACGTGCAATAGATGCCGTGTGTAAATTGAAAAGATAATACATTTTACAGCGTAGGTAGACCGAAATGTTAGGAAATACATGTGTGTATGATAAGAAGATTAATCCATGAGGATATCAGCAATCCTGTGGGAGCCATCAGGGAAGAAGTATGATGAGAGTCAGGCAGGACCGCAGAGACAGGTTCAGCCACGACTCGAAGTCCAGGACTCAGATCCAGTGCTCAGGATAGAGGATCCAGGACACACGACCACAGCAGCAGGATTAGCCTCGACTCAGGATCCCGGCGTAGATATGGACAGAAAAAAGAGATTTGGGGGAAGCTGGGTTGATCGGAACATGAGAGTACACAGGTACAAACGGAGTAAGGTCTCGACAGTCTAAGCCTATAGCAGCTAAACTAACGTGTCTACATACATGCACTCCCTTAGGATAGGTTGAGGGAAAAGGGTAGCAAGTAAGAAGTAAGAAGCAGAGGTGGAGAGGCACACGCAGGGAGAAAGGTCTGTCCCTGGACTTAGTTGTATGTAGAATGTATGATGTTCATGTTTGATAATTGAATAGATGAACTAAACAAAACTGTCTCTTTAAGACAGAAACGATCACATCAAAACCCCAGAAAAGCCCGTTTATTGGAGCAGAATAACCCGTAGTCCTGCCGGCGATTAATGTACACTGATCGTCCTCCTCCCTCATTGTCAAACTAAAGAGTGAAAAGTCGATGAGTCCAAGTGTGAGAGCAGGAAACTTCATAAAGGGACGTGGACATGAACATGAAGAGAGACACTTGAGTCCAATTAGAAGTGCAGCCTTGTCTTTTATTATGAGTTACTATTTTTAAGAATATTCAGCTTGACTAAGTACCATAAGCCCAAGGCCGGTTCTTTTAACCATCAGAAGCAGAAGGATTGAATGCACCAGATAATTGGCACATTGTAAAAGCATCTTCTCTTTCCACAGTTATCAAAGAACCGGAACTCACCCCGAGATGGACGGACGAAACGAAACCGCTACCGTCTCAGATCTGATTTGGTATTTCCTGCCCACCATCGTCCTGGTTCCTCCACTCGGGATCCCGGCCAACGCTTTGGTTCTTCGCCTCCTGCTGGGCAAACCCAACATCTGCTCCACCTCTGAGGTCTTCGTCCTCAACCTGGCCGTGTTCGACATGATGTTCTGCTTCATGGTCGTCATCGAGTACTTCTACTTCATGTTCAATAAATCAAAGGTGAACGCTCACTTCCTGTCCTGGGGCTTGAGTCAGGCGGGGGGTCCGTTGCTGCTCTGCGCTATTTCTTTG
Source organism: Champsocephalus gunnari (assembly GCA_036324595.1). Lineage (NCBI taxonomy): Eukaryota > Metazoa > Chordata > Actinopteri > Perciformes > Channichthyidae > Champsocephalus > Champsocephalus gunnari. Next base: position 2,399,351 of record CM070432.1, on the reverse strand, counting down.
GACGCGTTCATGGCCGTCTGTCACCCGTTGATCTTCCTCCGTCTCAAAGAACCTAAGCTCCGCCTGTCCTTGTGCCTGCTGGTTAACGTCTTAGTGTTCACGGCCTGCGGTCTGGCGAAACTAAAGCCGTTTTACATGTTGGTGATGATTCTGGGGATCCTGATGGTGACCATGCTGACCATCTCCACCAGCAACGTCCTGATCCTGAAGTCTCTGCGGCGGCCGGGTCCTGGAGGGAAGGATCTGCACCCGGTGAAGAAGAGAGCGTTCAAGATGGTGTTCACGGCGTTAGTGATGGTGGACTTCCACTACCTGCCGTCGCTCGCAGAGTCCCTGATCAAGGTGTTGTTTCCCACACTGTTATCGCCCTACTCCATCCTCACCAGCTTCACCTACTTGATTCTGTCCATGAGCAGCTTCATTCAACCGCTGTCGTATCTCGTACGCACCAAACAGCTGCCGAAGATGAGATGTAACGAAAAGGCTGAGACGAAAACTAAGAAAATATCGGATTTCTGATAAAAGGTCAGAATTCTAGGAATCGTCCTCTTTCTAAAAGTTGCATTTCTGAAAAAACTAGTTTTAAAAACACTGAATTCTATAAGAACAAGTCAGGTTTCTGAAAAAAAGTTTGAAATTATGAAAAAAACAGCTGCCGAAGATGAGATGCAACCGCGGGCCGGCAGCTGAGACGAAAACTACAACAAGTTAAAGCGGAGAAATGAGAGAGAAGCTCGGATTTCTGAAAAAAAGGTCAGGATTTTAGGAAAAAGTCAAAATTATGAAAAAAGTCCGATTTCTAGGAAAAAGTGAACGTGTTGAGAAAAAAATTCCGAATCCTGAAGAAAAATCAAAATTCGGAGAAAAAAACCCTCAAATCTCAGTTCTGAAAAAGTCAAGAGTTCTGAACCGTACTCCGTACTTGCGGTGGAACTGGTCTCAGGGCTTCCATATTCTAAATTAATGTTGGTTCTGAAGAGCTGACCGTAGAAAGTCAACAAGACCGTATGTAAAATTAAATGCAACAGAAAAAAAATGCATCACAATATTTCATGTTTTAATCAAACACGCTTTCATTTCGACACATTAATCAGTTCAAATACACAATCGGCAGCAACGGCAAGAAACGTCTGAATGTACTCTTTAAGTTTGGCTTTTATTATTTCAGAAACACATTTACAAAAATAAACCTACATATTAATCATAAATGTAATGTTTTCAGGACAGAGCACAGAGTTGTTCGACAGCTTTTAAATATGACTCAAACGGACATTTAAATCTCTTTTTGAATTAAATAAGTGAAGATAAAGCTAGATATTTGAACCAAAATATAGACATGGGAAGAACCCAGTATGTACAATATCAGATTATAATTAAAATGTATCTTTTGAGTTGGTATACATGTAATATCATGGCACACTTTTTGATTATCAGCAGAAATCCAATTGTTGTCCAAAGAATAATTAAATATGGAGATAAAACCTCTCAATATCCGCCTTTACATCAAAGCATCGGGACATTAGCACTGCATCAGGGCTGCGGTCCAATACTCAGCGTAGGAACCTTCCTAACGGAGGGAAATGACCCGGAAGTCTCTCAGTGGCAGCCATGATAAGAGCCGTTAGGAGTCTCTTGATCAGTGGTTCCCAACCTGTGGGCCGCGGCCCCCTAGTGGGCGGTGAAGGCGTTGCAAGTGGGCCGCCAAATTGGCAAAACATTATGATTTGTGTGGAACATTTTCATTATTAAGATTTTTTTTTATTTGAACCTGCTTTCCTTTCTCTTTCTCGATCCTCCTCAGCGGTCATTACAGTCCTTAGGCGCTTTCACACCGGAGTACTTTTCGCAGGAATAGTTCCGATAGTTCCTGGGATTTTGCGTTCACACCAAAAAGATCTGGAACTAGAACTTTTCACCCCCTGCTAGAGAGGTGGGACTTTCCTGGGGAGGAAAAGGTTCCAATTTCTGATTGGCTGGGCGAATTACAAACCACGCCCCGTAAAACTCTAGCTTTAGCATAGGGTCTTCTTTAGCATAGGGTCTTCTTTAGCATAGGGTCTTCTTTAGCATAGGGTCTTCTTTAGCATAGGGTCTTCTTTAGCATAGGGTCTTCTTTAGCATAGGGTCTTCTTTAGCATGGGTCTTGTAACATGTGTGAGATTCTGATATTCTTTAGACAGAAACATATGCTCTGCTCCTTGGCTCCTTGATTCCTTGATTCCTTGCTAGCCTTAACAGCACTCCGATGAGAAACTCATGAAACCTTCACAAACGGTATCAACATATAGAAATGTATAATAAATAATTCTTGATCCGTGATTCGTCAAGATCAAA
>CM070432.1:2369517-2394517 GCA_036324595.1 Champsocephalus gunnari | reverse complement strand
TATGTCTGCACTCAAAGGGCCGGCTGTAACTTTAAGACTATATAGAAATACATATATAAATATATCATATATATAAAATAATGTATTATATTACATGATTGCCTCTGCATTGGATTATCATCGGATAGGGTAATAACTTCATAATTAACTACGTCTGAAAGCAGAAGTCTAGGGCAAGTCTCTTCAGTGCGTATGTCCCAAAATGATTTAAAAAGAAAAGCCAAATTCTGGAGAAAAAATAAATAGAAGTGACATTTAGAAATAAAAATCTAATTCTGAGAAAAAGGAATTCTATGAAAAAATGCATATTTTGAAGAAAAAAAGGCAAATTCTGAGAAAAAAGTCATATTTGAGATGCATTGTGGGACATGTAGTTTATGGGCAACGTGCTTCTGTAGCATGTAACCGTATAATAAACATATTATATTCTTTGCAAGCTCTTGTGGGGCCACATAAAATGAAGTCGCGGGCCGAATGTGGCCCCCGGGCCTTGAGTTTGACACCCCTGCTCTATAGATACTCGTCGTTCTTCTGTATTTACTGATCAAGCTTTCAGTCGATCTTTAACTCGATGTCTTGGAAGCGGCTGCCATCACAATGCAAGTCATTTCAACATCACCATTCCTCTGAACTCACGGGCAGCTTGAACGTCTGCGTAGATTCTCCGTCCTCACGGTAGGTGAACGTCCCGAGCAGAGAGCCGTCCTCTGACTCCTCTCGCATGCCCTGCGGAGACAGAGGGTGGCAGACGGGTGTAAAGGCCTCTGCAGCTGGTGTCCCGAAGCAAAGCCAACAGCCTGATAAGAGTGAGTGACACTGAGCTGGAGCAAAGGTCTCCTCCCTCTCAGGTTCACCACGAGGTGACTTCCTTTCTACTTCCTGCTTCTTCACACACTCTCCAGCACAGGTTAGCTCTGAGTGCTAGCATGCTAATGTAAACACAGACCGTATTACTTCCAGAACACGTCTCATTGTTTCTGACAGCAACGTTTCTGATTGGCCCGTGGGGGGAAAGCCCGCCCATATTTTTGTAATGTCGTCATGACGCAGCAAATCTGGATCAGCTCCGATGTTCCCCGTTTTTAGAGACGTGGGAGGAAAAGAGAGAGGGTTTGATTTCCTGACACTTTGTGAGTCTCCTGACACACCGGGGACACACCGGGGACACACCAGGGACACACCGGGGGACACACCAGGGACACACCAGGGACACACCGGGGACACACCAGGGACACACCGGGGGACACAGACCGGAGACACGCCGGGGACACACCAGGGACACGCCGGGGACACATCAGGGACACACCGGGGACACACCAGGGACACGCCGGGGACACATCAGGGACACACCGGGGGACACACCGGGGACACGCCGGGGACACGCCGGAGACACGTTGCATTTTGCATGATAGGAGCGCTTTAGTAACTTATGAAATCATTTAGCTAGCATCCCAAACCAAACCCAACAGCCTGATAAACGGTGAGTGGACGTGGATTAAGTGACGGCTGATATTTGCGGAGGAAATTATTCGTGTTATTTCTGTTGTATTTAATAAAGTAATAAAGAAAGTCAATAAACAAGTGAAATCGATCCCAAATGTAGGAACAGAGAGAATGCATCCTCAGAGGACAAAGAAGTGCTGCACCCAGAACACAGCTGACGGTCACACGATATAGTCGAGAGAATATCCAACTGGTCCCACCCTTCAATTCTCTCAGACGCCGTCTAAACATCCCATCATTAAACCATACGACCCCGTATCGGCCGCCGCGGTTTGTTTAAAGCGGTGCCTTTGTGGCCTTTCGTTTTGATTGTTTGTTGCCAATTTTACTGCGCACTTTTAATTAACTTCCAATTTACCAATTTCAACTGGTTACTTTCTACTTTCTACGAGCAGAGCCCCTTGTCTTTAACCACTGCACCTTTCACTCTTCCTTTGCCTCCTGAAATGTAGATCCTTAGCATGCGTCTCTGTTAAACACACACAAGACTAAGCATACCATTCAACAGTGTACAAAAGAGTATGTTTTAAATGATTATATGATAATTTGCCACGACAACGTTCTCCGGGGTGACTCACGTAGACCTGGAGGTCTCGGGGGGCGGAGTCGATGCGTCCCGTGGGAGAGTTGTACCGCGGGAGGTGGTCGAGCGTCACGTGACTCACGGTGATGGGGTGAGAGAGGGAGATCAGGAGCGTGCCCTGCACCCCGTGGAACGCCCAGCACTTACCCGGCAACAGCACCGGGGACCCCTGGGAGAAACGAGGAGGTCAATGTGAGAAAGGTTAGAGGAGGTCAATGTGAGAAAGGTTAGTGGAGGTCAATGTGAGAAAGGTTAGAGGAGGTCAATGTGAGAAAGGTTAGAGGAGGTCAATGTGAGAAAGGTTAGAGGAGGTCAATGTGAGAAAAGTTAGAGGAGGTCAATGTGAGAAAGGTTAGAGGATATCAATGTGAGAAAGGTTAGAGGAGGTCAATTTGAGAAAGGTTGGAGGAGGTCAATGTGAGAAAGGTTAGAGGAGGTCAATGTGAGAAAGGTTAGAGGAGGAACATGTGAGAAAGGTTGGAGGAGGTAAATGTGAGAAAGGTTAGAGGAGGTCAATGTGAGAAAGGTTAGAGGAGGTCAATGTGAGAAAGGTTAGAGGAGGTCAATGTGAGAAAGGTTAGAGGAGGTCAATGTGAGAAAGGTTAGAGGAGGTCAATGTGAGAAAGGTTGGAGGAGGAACATGTGAGAAAGGTTAGAGGAGGTCAATGTGAGAAAGGTTAGTGGAGGTCAATGTGAGAAAGGTTAGAGGAGGTCAATGTGATGAAGGTTAGAGGAGGTCAATGTGAGAAAGGTTAGAGGAGGTCAATGTGAGAAAGGTTAGAGGAGGTCAATGTGAGAAAGGTAAGAGGAGGTCAATGTGAGAAAAGTTAGAGGAGGGTTTTATCTTCCTGAGAAGAAAGCTTAGTGGAGGTCAATGTGAGAGAGGTTAGAGGAGGTCAATGTGAGAAAGGTTAGAGGAGGTCAATGTGAGAAAGGTTAGAGGAGGTCAATGTGGGAAAGGTTAGAGGAGGTCAATGTGAGAAAGGTTGGAGGAGGTCAATGTGAGAAAGGTTAGAGGAGGTCAATGTGAGAAAGGTTAGAGGAGGAACATGTGAGAAAGGTTAGTGGAGGTCAATGTGAGAAAGGTTAGAGGAGGAACATGTGAGAAAGGTTAGAGGAGGAACATGTGAGAAAGGTTAGTGGAGGTCAATGTGAGAAAGGTTAGAGGAGGAACATATGAGAAAGGTTAGTGGAGGTCAATGTGAGAAAGGTTAGTGTAGGTCAATGTGAGCAAGGTTAGTGGAGGTCAATGTGAAAAAGGGTAGAGGAGGTCAATGTGAGAAAGGTTAGAGGAGGATTATGTGAGAAAGGTTAGTGGAGGTCAATGTGAGAAAGGTTAGTGGAGGTCAATGTGAGAAAGGTTAGAGGAGGTCAATGTGAGAAAGGTTAGAGGAGGTCAATGTGAGAAAGGTTAGAGGAGGTCAATGTGAGAAAGGTTAGAGGAGGACAATGTGAGAAAGGTTAGAGGAGATCAATGTGAGAAAGGTTAGAGGAGGTCAATGGGAGAAAGGTTAGAGGAGGTCAATGTGAGATAGGTTGGAGGAGGTCAATGTGAGAAAGGTTGGAGGAGGTCAATGTGAGAAAGGTTAGAGGAGGTCAATGTGAGAAAGGTTAGAGGAGGTCAATGTGAGAAAGGTTGGAGGAGGTCAATGTGAGAAAGGTTGGAGGAGGAACATGTGAGAAAGGTTGGAGGAGGTCAATGTGAGAAAAGTTAGAGGAGGAACATGTGAGAAAGGATAGAGGAGGTCAATGGGAGAAAGGTTAGTGGAGGTCAATGTGAGAAAGGTTAGAGGAGGTCAATGTGAGAAAGGTTAGAGGAGGTCGATGTGAGAAAGGTAAGAGGAGGTCAATGTGAGAAAAGTTAGAGGAGGGTTTTATCTTACTGAGAAGAAAGCTTAGTGGAGGTCAATGTGAGAGAGGTTAGAGGAGGTCAATGTGAGAAAGGTTAGAGGAGGTCAATGTGAGAAAGGTTGGAGGAGGTCAATGTGAGAAAGGTTGGAGGAGGTCAATGTGAGAAAGGTTAGAGGAGGAACATGTGAGAAAGGTTAGAGGAGGTCAATGTGAGAAAGGTTAGAGGAGGTCAATGTGAGAAAGGTTAGTGGAGGTCAATGTGAGAAAGGTTAGAGGAGGAACATGTGAGAAAGGTTAAAGGAGGAACATGTGAGAAAGGTTAGTGGAGGTCAATGTGAGAAAGGTTAGAGGAGGTCAATGTGAGAAAGGTTAGTGGAGGTCAATGTGAGAAAGGTTAGTGGAGGTCAATGTGAGAAAGGGTAGAGGAGGTCAATGTGAGAAAGGTTAGAGGAGGATTATGTGAGAAAGGTTAGAGGAGGTCAATGTGAGAAAGGTTAGTGGAGGTCAATGTGAGAAAGGTTAGAGGAGGTCAATGTGAGAAAGGTTAGAGGAGGTCAATGTGAGAAAGGTAAGAGGAGGTCAATGTGAGAAAAGTTAGAGGAGGGTTTTATCTTACTGAGAAGAAAGCTTAGTGGGGGTCAATGTGAGAGAGGTTAGAGGAGGTCAATGTGAGAAAGGTTAGAGGAGGACAATGTGAGAAAGGTTAGAGGAGATCAATGTGAGAAAGGTTAGAGGAGGTCAATGGGAGAAAGGTTAGAGGAGGTCAATGTGAGATAGGTTGGAGGAGGTCAATGTGAGATAGGTTGGAGGAGGTCAATGTGAGAAAGGTTGGAGGAGGTCAATGTGAGAAAGGTTAGAGGAGGTCAATGTGAGAAAGGTTAGAGGAGGTCAATGTGAGAAAGGTTGGAGGAGGTAAATGTGAGAAAGGTTGGAGGAGGTCAATGTGTGAAAAGTTAGAGGAGGTCAATGTGAGAAAGGTTAGAGGAGGAACATGTGAGAAAGGTTGGAGGAGGTCAATGTGAGAAAAGTTAGAGGAGGAACATGTGAGAAAAGTTAGAGGAGGAACATGTGAGAAAGGTTAGAGGAGGTCAATGGGAGAAAGGTTAGTGGAGGTCAATGTGAGAAAGGTTAGAGGAGGTCAATGTGAGAAAGGTTAGAGGAGGTCAATGTGAGAAAGGTAAGAGGAGGTCAATGTGAGAAAAGTTAGAGGAGGGTTTTATCTTACTGAGAAGAAAGCTTAGTGGAGGTCAATGTGAGAGAGGTTAGAGGAGGTCAATGTGAGAGAGGTTAGAGGAGGTCAATGTGAGAAAGGTTAGAGGAGGTCAATGTGAGAAAGGTTGGAGGAGGTCAATGTGAGAAAGGTTAGTGGAGGTCAATGTGAGAAAGGTTAGAGGAGGTCAATGTGAGAAAGGTTAGAGGAGGTCAATGTGAGAAAGGTTAGAGGAGGAACATGTGAGAAAGGTTAGAGGAGGTCAATGTGAGAAAGGTTAGAGGAGGTCAATGTGAGAAAGGTTAGTGGAGGTCAATGTGAGAAAGGTTAAAGGAGGAACATGTGAGAAAGGTTAGTGGAGGTCAATGTGAGAAAGGTTAGAGGAGGTCAATGTGAGAAAGGTTAGAGGAGGTCAATGTGAGAAAGGTTGGAGGAGGTCAATGTGAGAAAGGTTAGAGGAGGAACATGTGAAAAGTAGAGAGGTCATGTGAGAAGGTTAGAGGAGGTCAATGTGAGAAAGGTTAGAGGAGGTCAATGTGAGAAAGGTTAGAGGAGGTCAATGTGAGAAAGGTTGGAGGAGGTCAATGTGAGAAAGGTTGGAGGAGGTCAATGTGAGAAAGGTTAGAGGAGGAACATGTGAGAAATGTTAGAGGAGGTCAATGTGAGAAAGGTTAGAGGAGGTCAATGTGAGAAAGGTTAGAGGAGGTAAATGTGAGAAAGGTTAGAGGAGGTCAATGTGAGAAAGGTTAGAGGAAGTCAATGTGAGAAAGGTTAGAGGAGGTCAATGTGAGAAAGGTTAGAGGAGGTCAATGTGAGAAAGGTTAGAGGAGGAACATGTGAGAAAGGTTAGAGGAGGAACATGTGAGAAAGGTTAGAGGAGGTCAATGTGAGAAAGGTTAGAGGAGGTCAATGTGAGAAAGGTTAGAGGAGGTAAATGTGAGAAAGGTTAGAGGAGGTCAATGTGAGAAAGGTTGGAGGAGGTCAATGTGAGAAAGGTTGGAGGAGGTCAATGTGAGAAAGGTTAGAGGAGGAACATGTGAGAAAGGTTAGAGGAGGTCAATGTGAGAAAGGTTAGAGGAGGTCAATGTGAGAAAGGTTAGAGGAGGTCAATGTGAGAAAGGTTAGAGGAGGTAAATGTGAGAAAAGTTAGAGGAGGTCAATGTGAGAAAGGTTGGAGGAGGTCAATGTGAGAAAGGTTAGAGGAGGAACATGTGAGAAAGGTTAGAGGAGGTCAATGTGAGAAAGGTTAGAGGAGGTCAATGTGAGAAAGGTTGGAGGAGGTCAATGTGAGAAAGGTTAGAGGAGGAACATGTGAGAAAGGTTAGAGGAGGTCAATGTGAGAAAGGTTAGAGGAGGTAAATGTGAGAAAGGTTAGAGGAGGTAAATGTGAGAAAGGTTAGAGGAGGTCAATGTGAGAAAGGTTAGAGGAGGAACATGTGAGAAAGGTTAGAGGAGGTCAATGTGAGAAAGGTTAGAGGAGGTCAATGTGAGAAAGGTTAGAGGAGGTCAATGTGAGAAAGGTTAGAGGAGGTCAATGTGAGAAAGGTTAGAGGAAGTCAATGTGAGAAAAGTTAGAGGAGGTCAATGTGAGAAAGGTTAGAGGAGGTCAATGTGAGAAAGGTTAGAGGAGGTCAATGTGAGAAAGGTTAGAGGAGGAACATGTGAGAAAGGTTAGAGGAGGTCAATGTGAGAAAGGTTGGAGGAGATCAATGTGAGAAAGGTTAGTGGAGGTCAATGTGAGAAAGGTTAGAGGAGGTCAATGTGAGAAAGGTTAGAGGAGGTCAATGTGAGAAAGGTTAGAGGAGGTCAATGTGAGAAAGGTTAGAGGAGGTCAATGTGAGAAAGGTTAGAGGAGGAACATGTGAGAAAGGTTGGAGGAGGTCAATGTGAGAAAGGTTAGAGGAGGTCAATGTGAGAAAGGTTGGAGGAGGTCAATGTGAGAAAGGTTAGAGTAGGTTAATGTGAGAAAGGTTAGAGGAGGTCAATGTGAGAAAGGTTGGAGGAGGTCAATGTGAGAAAGGTTGGAGGAGGTCAATGTGAGAAAGGTTGGAGGAGGTCAATGTGAGAAAAGTTGGAGGAGGTCAATGTGAGAAAAGTTGGAGGAGGTCAATGTGAGAAAAGTTAGAGGAGCTCAATGTGAGAAAGGTTAGAGGAGGTCAATGTGAGAAAGGTTAGAGGTCAATGTGAGAAAGGTTAGAGGAGGTCAATGTGAGAAAGGTTGGAGGAGGTCAATGTGAGATACCTGGATGACGGTGCGCGGGCTCTCTGATGGATACCAGAGAGGGAAACCAAACAGAGTGACACAGGCTGAGCGGATACGATACGTCTCAGAACACCTGGTGCTGATCACACTGGCTCCTACACACACACAGAGAGAGAGAGAGAGAGAGAGAGAGACACACACAGCTTTGTTAGCTGTGATTGTTGCCTGAATTGTAAAAGCTCTCAGAGATAATTAAGTTTTATAATAAAACAAAGTTGTCTGATGTCTCTGACCTTGAGTCTCCAGAGCAAAGTCGGCCATTTTGTCTGCGTCGGGTCGCCCACAGTCTGAGCAGCTTCCTGTGAGGCGGAGCGACGCCTGGTCCTGGTCACAGTAAATGCCGTTAATATGTGCAGACAAAGGCAGAGCATTTACTTGGAAATAATGGCTTCTTTTCCTTGTTTTCTTTGTATACATTTCTTGAATATAAACACTAGATGGTTTTAAAAACGCCTCCTCCTCCTCCCACCTTGATGCGGTCGCTGAGCCACTTCTCTAGGGCCTTCTGCAGCTCAGGGGTCAGCTGCTGCTGGACGGGGGGCAGGCCTGGTTCAGGACAGGGGGCTGGGGGGGGCGTCATCTGCAGGGACGACCACTCCTGGGAAAACTACAGGGAAACACACACAGATACATGAGACAGATGAGAGGAGCCAGCAGAATGATATCATGTCTGCACTTCTCCGCCAGCTGGTACCTTAGAGTTCTGCTGCTCTAAAGTCTGGATCCTGACTCTGAGAGCCTCGGAGGCAGAAAGACTCTCCGTCTGATGATCCTCCATCCGTTGACTCAGAGCTGAAGCCTCCTGCAGCAGAAGCTGACGATTCTCTGAGTCCAAGACGAGAAGCTGAGCCTTCAGATCCTGCAGATTGTTCAGGTCCTGCAGGTCCTTCAGGTCCTGCAGGTCTTTCAGGTCCTTCAGGTCCTTCAGGTCCTGCAGGTCCTTCATGTCCTTCAGGTCCTGCAGGTCCTTCATGTCCTTCAGGTCCTGCAGGTCTTTCATGTCCTTCAGGTCCAGCTGCAGACTCTCCTTCATCTAAAGAAAGATATAGAACAGAACCTTTACAATTAAATAATACATTGAAGCTACATTATGTACACCTAAACCTGTACCCTCTGCAGTTCTCCTTCATCACCACTAGATGGCATTCACACAACCCTGATGAGACTCCGGGCACTTTTCACCCCACAGTTTGTATCACAACAACAACAACAAGTATAACAGAAGAGAGGTATCTGCTCACCTGAGACAGACTGAGTTCCTGCTTCAGCTGCAGCTCCTCCTGACACACACACACACACACACACACACACACACACACACACACACACACACACACACACACACACACACACACACCACACACACACACACACACACACACCACACACACACACACACACACACACACACACACACACACACACACACACACACACACACACACACACACACACACCACACACACACACACACACACACACACACACACACACACACACACACACACACACACACACACACACACACACACACACACACACACACACACACACACACACAGACAGACAGAGGTTACACGATGCAAACAAACGGAAGCATGTGCAGCGAATGTATTTCACGCTGATCAGTGTTTCACCAGAAGACGTTGCATCGTCACTTCGACAGCACCGGACACAACGGCTGAATCCTACAGGAGGAAAAACTCTCTTTATAAAATGTAAATAAACAAAGGGTACCACGAACTCCCAAATAAATGTGACTTTCATCCATGTGAAGATCTGCCATTTACCAAAAGCGTTTCCATCTTAGCCTCCACAGCGGCGGACACCACAGCCGGGTCCTAGAGGAGACACAAGGGGCTTTTTTTAGGGCTTCAGTGGTACGAACCCAGCAGACCCCTTAGGTCTTCAGGCACAGGCCAGCTCACTGTTCCATTTGTGAGATCAAAGCGTGGGAAAGCAGCCTTCTGCATCTATGCTCCTGATGCATGGAATAAACTCCCAGAACATCTGAGAATGGCTAGCACTTTTGAAACATTTAAATCAGGTCTAAAAACATTTCTTTTTAATATGGCTTTTCAAATTTTCAAATTTTCGAACTGTTAAACATGGTTTTCTCTCTTTTAATTAATTATTTTGTGTGTTTTGTATTTCTTCTCAATGTATTGTGTTTTCTCTGTTTGATCCTGTAAAGCACTTTGAATTGCATTAATGTATGAATTGTGCTATACAAATAAATTGCCTTGCCTTTAAACAGAATCAAGACTTAAATAATAATTCCCATATTTTCATGAGAACTCCCCCAAATAATTTAAAACGTGATATTTAATAATTACCAAGAGACGTTGCATCTTTGTTTCTACAGCCGCAGACACAACAGCTGGATCCTAGGAGGGAATAAAGTGCTCTTAATGCTAAAGAGGAAAGGCACATCTTCAATTCAACACATAAGTACGAGTTTATCGTCGCGTTTTACCAGAAGACTTTGCATCTTCAACTCGATGGCAGCCGACACAACAGCCGGATCCTAGAGGGGGAAACGGGGCTGTTAAAAAGGACCCCACGTGTTCATGTAGACAACCCATTAATAAGTATGAATGTCTGATGTCTGATTGGTTTGCAGAGGGTCTGTGATTTACCAGGAGACGTTGCATCTTTGCGCCGACAGCAGCCGACACGACAGCCGGGTCCTAGAGGGGAACAGCAGCGTTAGAGCTGGCTTATAAAGACAGCCATCTAATCTGTAGTCAAGTACGTTTAAAGGACTACAATTCCCACGTGCCTCCTCTAAAGAGACAGAGACGGGTAACCTGTCGGAGGGAAGCCGTCGAGCCACAGTTTTTAAACGTTAAGCTCTTTTTACCGGCCGCTTTGTTCATCTTTAGTCGCACGTGTGAGGGAGAGGGGGGGTGGGGGCGGGGTCGGGGTGTAGCAGCTGCAGCAGCAGTCTGCTCTGCACGCAGGCTTCCTCCAAGTTTACAGTAAAACAAACTGGTGGTGTGACCAAGGACCATTTACAATTATTAATACTATTACTATTATTAGCATATATATATTTATATATATTTTGGTTGAAACTAAGCCAGAAAAAAACAAAAACATAAAAAAACATATATATATAAAAAAAAATAATATTTTTATAAATAATATTCGATTATGGAGACTGTAGCGAATATTCGAATAATCGAATAATCGCTGGCATCCCTAGTAGGTAGGTGGGTGGGTGGATGGATAGATTAATAGATGGATAGATGGATAGGTAGGTCGGTCGGTAGATAGATCGATAGATAGATGAATAGATAGATGGGTGGGCGGATGGATGGGTAGGTCGGTCGGTCGGTCGGTCGGTGGGTAGGTAGGTAGGTAGATAGGTAGATAAATAGATAGATAGATGGGTGGGCGGATGGATGGATGGGTAGGCCGGTAGGTAGGTAGGTAGGTAGGTGGGCGGATGGATGGGTAGGTCGGTCGGTAGGTAGGTAGGTAGGTAGGTAGGTAGGTAGAGAGATAGATATATCGATAGATAAATAGATAGATGGGTGGGCGGATGGATGGATGGATAGGCCGGTAGGTAGGTAGGTAGGTAGGTGGGCGGATGGATGGGTAGGTCGGTCGGTAGGTAGGTAGGTAGGTAGGTAGGTAGGTAGGTAGGTAGGTAGAGAGATAGATATATCGATAGATAAATAGATAGATGGGTGGGCGGATGGATGGATGGGTAGGCCGGTAGGTAGGTAGGTAGGTAGGTGGGCGGATGGATGGGTAGGTCGGTCGGTCGGTCGGTCGGTGGGTAGGTAGGTAGATAAATAGATAGATAGATGGGTGGGCGGATGGATGGATGGGTAGGCCGGTAGGTAGGTAGGTAGGTAGGTGGGCGGATGGATGGGTAGGTCGGTCGGTAGGTAGGTAGGTAGGTAGGTAGGTAGGTAGGTAGAGAGATAGATATATCAATAGATAAATAGATAGATGGGTGGGCGGATGGATGGATGGATAGGCCGGTAGGTAGGTAGGTAGGTAGGTGGGCGGATGGATGGGTAGGTCGGTCGGTAGGTAGGTAGGTAGGTAGGTAGGTAGGTAGGTAGAGAGATAGATATATCGATAGATAAATAGATAGATGGGTGGGCGGATGGATGGATGGGTAGGCCGGTAGGTAGGTAGGTAGGTAGGTGGGCGGATGGATGGGTAGGTCGGTCGGTAGGTAGGTAGGTAGGTAGGTAGGTAGAGAGATAGATATATCGATAGATAAATAGATAGATGGGTGGGCGGATGGATGGATGGATAGGCCGGTAGGTAGGTAGGTAGGTAGGTAGGTGGGCGGATGGATGGGTAGGTCGGTCGGTAGGTAGGTAGGTAGGTAGGTAGGTAGGTAGGTAGGTAGGTAGGTAGAGAGATAGATATATCGATAGATAAATAGATAGATGGGTGGGCGGATGGATGGATGGATGGATGGATGGATGGGTAGGTAGGTAGATAGATATGTAGGTAGATAGAGAGAAATATCTTTCGTCTAAGTGGCTTAGATAGAAAACAACGAAGGAAGCCAAATACTTACTAATGTTGAGATATAAAAGACTCCCATGTTTGTGTAACCAACCCCAGAATAAGTGTGAGTTCATGATGTGTCAATGGTTTCCAGAGGGTCTGTGATTTACCAGGAGACGTTGCATCTTCGCCTCGACAGCAGCCGACACTACAGCCGGATCCTAGAGGGGAACAAGATACATGCTCCTTTAAAATGTATTACAGCAGCTTAACTCACTTTCTGAAGCTGCTTATTTCTACTGCAGATGCGTTCTTATATTATTTAATCTTGCTTCTTTTTGTTTAAAATGTTAGTCAACTTGTTGTTTACTCTTTTATCTGCACTGTGTCTTTGCCGTGTCTAAACAGGAGGAATAAAGGATTTCTGACTCACCAGAAGACGTTGAATCTTTTCTTCCACGGCAGCCAACACCAAAGATGGACCCTAGAGAATAAATACACATCATGGCAATGTTCTTCACATAAATGTGTTTTTTTATTCATTGTAATGTGTGTTTTTTATACCAGAAGATACTGTATCCTCTCCTCCACGGCCGCGGACACGAGGGCTGGATCCTAAAGGAATACAAACAAAAATGCTTTAAATCAAACTGTCGAAGAAACCCAGCTCTTATAACGCATACACGTTACTAAAGCTTTGGTTAAAAGTTACATTAAGTGCATTTAATCATGAATCAAACGTTAGCTTCAAGTTAGCCACACCTTTCTGAATGCTACATACAGCAAGACTGGCTTCAGACGGGCTGGGTTCTAAAAGTAGAAGTACTTAGATCTAGTACTTGAGTAAAAGTAGAAGTACTCAGATCTTGTACTTCAGTAAAAGTAGAAGTACTCAGATGTTGTACTTCAGTAAAAGTAGAAGTACTCAGATCTTGTACTTGAGTAAAAGTAGAAGTACTCAGGTCTTGTACTTGAGTAAAAGTAGAAGTACTCAGATGTTGTACTTGAGTAAAAGTAGAAGTACTCAGATATTGTACTTGAGTAAAAGTAGAAGTACTCAGATCTTGTACTTGAGTAAAAGTAGAAGTACTCAGATGTTGTACTTGAGTAAAAGTAGAAGTACTCAGATCTTGTACTTGAGTAAAAGTAGAAGTACTCAGATCTTGTACTTGAGTAAAAGTAGAAGTACTCAGATGTTGTACTTGAGTAAAAGTAGAAGTACTCAGATATTGCACTTGAGTAAAAGTAGAAGTACTCAGATCTTGTACTTGAGTAAAAGTAGAAGTACTTAGATGTTGTACTTGAGTAAAAGTAGAAGTACTCAGATCTTGTACTTGAATAAAAGTAGAAGTACTCAGATCTTGTACTTGAATAAAAGTAGAAGTACTCAGATATTGTACTTGAGTAAAAGTAGAAGTACTCAGATCTTGTACTTGAGTAAAAGTAGAAGTACTCAGATCTTGTACTTGAGTAAAAGTAGAAGTACTCAGATCTTTTACTTGAGTAAAAGTAGAAGTACTCAGGTCTTGTACTTGAGTAAAAGTAGAAGTACTCAGATCTTGTACTTCAGTAAAAGTAGAAGTACCAGAGTGTAGAAATACTCTGTCACAGTAAAAGTCCTCATTCAAAATGCTCCTCAAGTGAAAGTAGAAAGTATTCTCATCAAAATATAGTGAAAGACAGTGAAAGTAGTCGTTGTGCAGATTGGTCCATTTCAGAATAATATATATGATATGTTTTATAATGATTGATCATGAAAGTGTTCTCAAAGCTGGTGGAGGTGCAGCTAGTCTGAAGTACTTTGTAGACTGCAGGGTAGCTGGTGGAGGTGCAGCTAGTCTGAAGTACTTTGTAGACTGCAGGGTAGCTGGTGAAGGAGCAGCTAGTCTGAAGTACTTTGTAGACTGCAGGGTAGCTGGTGGAGGTGCAGCTAGTCTGAAGTACTTTGTAGACTGCAGGGTAGCTGGTGAAGGTGCAGCTAGTCTGAAGTACTTTGTAGACTGCAGGGTAGCTGGTGAAGGTGCAGCTAGTCTGAAGTACTTTGTAGACTGCAGGGTAGCTGGTGAAGGTGCAGCTAGTCTGAAGTACTTTGTAGACTGCAGGGTAGCTGGTGAAGGTGCAGCTAGTCTGAAGTACTTTGTAGACTGCAGGGTAGCTGGTGGAGGTGCAGCTAGTCTGAAGTACTTTGTAGACTGCAGGGTAGCTGGTGGAGGTGCAGCTAGTCTGAAGTACTTTGTAGACTGCAGGGTAGCTGGTGAAGGTGCAGCTAGTCTGAAGTACTTTGTAGACTGCAGGGTAGCTGGTGAAGGTGCAGCTAGTCTGAAGTACTTTGTAGACTGCAGGGTAGCTGGTGGAGGTGCAGCTAGTCTGAAGTACTTTGTAGACTGCAGGGTAGCTGGTGGAGGTGCAGCTAGTCTGAAGTACTTTGTAGACTGCAGGGTAGCTGGTGAAGGAGCAGCTAGTCTGAAGTACTTTGTAGACTGCAGGGTAGCTGGTGAAGGTGCAGCTAGTCTGAAGTACTTTGTAGACTGCAGGGTAGCTGGAGGAGGTGCAGCTAGTCTGAAGTACTTTGTAGACTGCAGGGTAGCTGGTGAAGGAGCAGCGAGTCTGAAGTACTTTGTAGACTGCAGGGTAGCTGGTGAAGGTGCAGCTAGTCTGAAGTACTTTGTAGACTGCAGGGTAGCTGGTGGAGGTGCAGCTAGTCTGAAGTACTTTGTAGACTGCAGGGTAGCTGGTGAAGGAGCAGCTAGTCTGAAGTACTTTGTAGACTGCAGGGTAGCTGGTGGAGGTGCAGCTAGTCTGAAGTACTTTGTAGACTGCAGGGTAGCTGGTGGAGGTGCAGCTAGTCTGAAGTACTTTGTAGACTGCAGGGTAGCTGGTGGAGGTGCAGCTAGTCTGAAGTACTTTGTAGACTGCAGGGTAGCTGGTGGAGGTGCAGCTAGTCTGAAGTACTTTGTAGACTGCAGGGTAGCTGGTGGAGGTGCAGCTAGTCTGAAGTACTTTGTAGACTGCAGGGTAGCTGGTGGAGGTGCAGCTAGTCTGAAGTACTTTGTAGACTGCAGGGTAGCTGGTGGAGGAGCAGCTAGTCTGAAGTACTTTGTAGACTGCAGGGTAGCTGGTGGAGGTGCAGCTAGTCTGAAGTACTTTGTAGACTGCAGGGTAGCTGGTGAAGGTGCAGCTAGTCTGAAGTACTTTGTAGACTGCAGGGTAGCTGGTGGAGGTGCAGCTAGTCTGAAGTACTTTGTAGACTGCAGGGTAGCTGGTGGATTTACTCCAGGTGGAACTAAAGTCTGATTCAACACTTGATTATATTTACCATCATTCATCCACATCTGTGAAGTAATTAAAGGGATTAAATACATGTAGTGCAGTAGAAAGTACACCATGTACCTCTGAACTGTAGTGGAGTAGAAGTACACAGTAGCAGAAACTGGAAATACTCAAGTAAAGTACAAGTACCTCAAAATTGTACTTTACTTGAGTAAATGTACTAAGTTACTTTCCACCTCTGATACTGACAGAATATACTTATGTTTGTATTTTCATACCCGTCTTATTCTACTTTAGCTTGATTTATATTTGTAGAGCACTTTGGAACACACACACACACACACACACACACACACACACACACACACACACACACACACACACACACACACACACACACACACACACACACACACACACACACACACACACACACACACCACACACACACACACACACACACACACACACACACACACACACACACACACACACACACACACACACACACACACACACACACACACACACACACACACACACACACACACACACACACACACACACACACACACACACACACACACACACACACACACAGGTGATCCGCCCTACCACCAGATGCTGTATGGAGTTGGGTTGATGAAGAGGAGGAGAGGAGGTGAAGAGCACGGTGAGGGCCAAGCGGGAGACGAGGGGGGTCAACAGAGGGAGGAGGAGCCACACACCTGAGAGAACAGGAAGCATTACACACACGCGGAGAAAAGGCAAAACGGAGTCAGTTATTTTCGTGGTTTTTTGTACTTTTCGTGGTATTTCTCAAAACAAAAACACATCCTACTTCTCGAGAAGACAGGAGCAGAAGAAGTGCAAAAGAAAGATGAATTCTTACAGCTTATAAGAGGAGTAACACTAATTAAACAAATGAGAAAGCACTGGTTCAAACGGGCGGTCACTGGAACGATCTTGTGCTTTAAATATAAAGAAAGGGAAAAATAACCGTGAGGAATTTGATATTTGATTTACCTTATTAATCCTCGTGGGGAAATTGTTTCTCTGCATTTGACCCGTCCTAGTGTTCGGAGCAGTGGGCTGCCATTTTGAACGGCGCCCGGGGAGCAGTGAGGGGAACGGTGCCTTGCTCAGGGACACCTCGGTAGCACTTGGTCTTGCCGGGACTTGAACTGGTGACCTTCCAGTTGCCAAGCCAAGTCCCGTATCGACTTCGCCACCACCGCCCCAATATTATTATTATTTTATGAATTTAGCCTCATATCTCGGATGAGACCTCCAGTTATATCTGATAATACATTTAGTTATTCAGGGACTACGGAAGAGGATTAGGGACATTTAGTTATTCAGGGGCTACGGAAGAGGATTAGGGACATTTAGTTATTCAGGGCAACGGAAGAGGATTAGGGACATTTAGTTATTCAGGGGCTACGGAAGAGGATTAGGGACATTTAGTTATTCAGGGGCTACGGAAGAGGATTAGGGACATTTAGTTATTCAGGGGCT
Source organism: Champsocephalus gunnari (assembly GCA_036324595.1). Classification (NCBI taxonomy): domain Eukaryota; kingdom Metazoa; phylum Chordata; class Actinopteri; order Perciformes; family Channichthyidae; genus Champsocephalus; species Champsocephalus gunnari. The sequence continues at coordinate 2,377,840 of CM070432.1, read as the reverse complement.
ACGGAAGAGGATTAGGGACATTTAGTGATTCAGGGACTACGGAAGAGGATTAGGGACATTTAGTTATTCAGGGACTACGGAAGAGGATTAGGGACATTTAGTTATTCAGGGGCTACGGAAGATGATTAGGGACATTTAGTTATTCAGGGGACTACGGAAGAGGATTAGGGACATTTAGTTATTCAGGGGCTACGGAAGAGGATTAGGGACATTTAGTTATTCAGGGGCTACGGAAGAGGATTAGGGACATTTTAAAGAGATCTTTGATTTTCTTTCAGCAACTTTGAGCGTTAAGTCAAACAAAGTGTTGTCATCATTAAAACCTCAGTAATATTTACTTTAAATCGTTTCGGAAACATGAACACTTTAGCATCACAACTGATGTGTAACGTTGCTGCCTTCTTGGCCAGGTCAGCATTGCAAATGAGATTCTATCTCAATGCTTTTATCTGGTTAAATAAAGGTTAAATAAAAAAATTAAAATGAAATGACCACTAGGTGGCGATGGAGAGTCTCCTAGTTGTGATTGTAAAAAGTGCAAAAAGACATTGAAGTAAATGTGTTTGCGACTTACACAGAAGTGCGATGAGGAAGAGGAGGAGCAGAGCGAAGGCCTTCTTCGTGCGGCCGCTGACGGAAGCTGCTGCGGGAAAACAGAGGAGACGACATAATGAGCAGGACTGTAATCACATGGAGCCGAGTCACATGCACAGAGTGTGGACACATGAACCTGCTGGCATGTGAGAGCAGTGTGTGTGTGTGTGTGTGTGTGTGTGTGTGTGTGTGTGCTGTACAAATCCACTGAACAATGCAGGGAAACACAGGCTCACACACACACTGAGTTAAATCATACCTCGGGATGGGAGATGTTTTATTTTAGACTTTAAGGCAGCGAGCATCAATGAGACTGAGTCTGCACAAACAGAGGAGATGATGAATGATTAGCATTGTGTTGATGATGTTGCCAGTTTATGACCGGGCAACAGTCGGTCAGAGATAGTCATTGTTGTGGGACACCTGGAACTAGTGCTGCGTACCTGGACTCACATTCAGGTTCAGGTCCGGACTTATAAGTCCGGACCTGAACCCATGGCTTGTGTCAAGTTGTGTGAGTAAAGTGAAATTATTGTGAGCTAATTATCAATTGAAAATAAACTCATAATCAACTCAAATTCAAACTCGTCAGGTTTATTGAGCTCCCTTCCAACTTGTGTCTACATTTCTCTACAAAGTACACATGTAGAAAAAACACTTTTTGCCACTTAGTCTACAAATGACTTATGACAGCAACTACAGTGAACTACTACAAAGTTCAAACACTTATTTCATTTACCAAACTAAAGTAACCAACCAGCTGAGCTGACTGAGCCTAAACCCCTAAAGCGTTGCTGAAAGGTAGAGTGTAGAGTAGACTATACGCATTACACTGTTACACACCTACTATACAGTATACACTGTAGTGACTGTACAGTCAGAGTGTACTGTACTGTCTGTACACATGTATTTTCTACAACTCTACATGTGTACATTATACAGTACATACTACATACATAGTGATGTACATACATACTGTTAGAAATTAAAATCAATGTTGATATGGCGTAATTTTGAATTAAATACACTATTTAATTTAAATCAGTTTTATTCTGAAAATCCGGAAGTTCACACTATTAACTTAATACTTTTATTCTGAAAATTATTCACTTCCGGTTAGCATTAGCATGTGGCGAAAGGCTACGTTTTCAAACCGTGAATCGAAGGTGAAAGGACATGTGATGTTGCACACTGAGCACACTGGGATTAGCACTCATTTATTGACGCTGAATAACGTTCATCAGGGAATGTTTAAATAACAACAGACACCAGAATATACGTAAGTGCTAGTTTTTTTGCGAGTCCAAGTACCGGTTCCTGACGTTCCGGTTTTAACCGGACTTGAACCGAAACTTTTTACAAGTCCAGTACCGGTTCGGCTTGCCGGTACGCAGCACGACCTGGAACACATCCTTCTCGGGGTGCAGATGACCCGAGCCATAAGCGACAGCTCTAGTTAGATTCAGGGTCCAGATTAGTTTCGTCTCGCTGATGGAGAATGCTGTTACACTCTGAACTAGTTAAAACCTCGAGCTGCAGAAGGGGTCTTCAGCGTTGATGTGGCATCTCATCCGCGTGGTCAACTCGTAACCCGCGACATGTCTTGTGAATTCTGCGGCCGAAGCTCCAAATAAATAAATAAGCTCTCCTCGTGTCTCTGAGTCCTGACTCCATCAGAGCTCCAGCTCTCCTCGTGTCTCTGAGTCCTCCTGACTCCATCAGAGCTCCAGCTCTCCTCGTGTCTTGTATTTCTGGTTTTTCAAGGCACACATGTGTTCCGTTTCATATGCATGTAAATAAAATCCAAACACAGAAAAAAGTTTTACATGTGTATTTTTGATCCACACATTTGTTTTCCGTTTAAAACCCCTGCACTTGCAACACAACCCGCTTCCTGTGCACGGATCGCTGTGCATTCGTGTGTGGGTGTTTTGAGACTCCCCTGACGGTCACCCGAGTCGTACTTGTAATTTTTTCTATCTATAGCCAATCAGATGTCTCCTCCAGTCTAAGCCATTTATTGCGTTCATGACGTAGCGCTTCATGCTACGCATTTGACCCTAACCCGGACAGCGCAAAATGCGTATATGAAGCGCTACGTCATGAACGCAAGAAATCATACCCTCGTGGGGGTGCGCTCATGTGATTGGCTTAGAATTGAGGAGACATCTGATTGGCTATAGATAGAAAAAATTAGTACGAAAAAGTACGAATCGGGTGACCGTCAAAGGAGAGAATTATTTTTTCTGTATTTGGATTTTATTTACATGCATATGCAACGTAACACATTTGTGTGTGCAAGTGTGGAACCGGAAATACAAGTGCGACTCCTTCTGTGTGCATGTGTGAATTAGCCCATAGTCCTGTTTCCAATTGCTTCAGAAGTTTCCCCCTACAATACATTTTTTTAATATTTAGTTTGTATAGTGTTCCCTACCATGCCCTTCACAGGCATTTAACACATAATCAGAGAAGAAAAAAAGTTCTCACCCATCAGACTGTAGAAGGCGCCTCTGATCCTTCCCCAGTATCCAGCACTGGGACCCTTACTGGTGTTCCTGGTGTTACTGGGGGTCTTCCAGAAGAGCGGCCCCTCGCAGGACGAGTACCCGGAGCTCTCCACCCCGCTTTGAGTCCTCTCTTTCAGCTCCGCTCCGGATGTGAACCCCGGCCTGATGGAGCAGCCCAGCCCGGAGTAGAGGCTCCTCTCTGGGGGAAGGGAGGGGTAGCGAGGGGGGGTCGTGGAGGGGGAGGGAGTGAGGGGGGGGGCGGGTGGTCACTATGGAGGAGGGGAGGAATGGCACCGTCCTCATTGGGGGGGCAGATTCTCTGATCAGTGGGGAGGGGGGAGGGGCTGGAGGGGAGACAAACACAGCTTTTTGTGAATAAACTTGACAATTCTGTCAAAAATAAAAGCCCCTTAAAGCTACTGTTTCCTCACAGGAAGCTCAGAACGATGCATGTTTTTCAAAATAAAAGCCCCAGAAAGTAACTATAATTTCAGTAATCTCAGATTTAGATGTTTTTTTCAAAATAAAAGCCTCAAAAGTAACTGTATAATTCCAGGAAGCTCAGATTTAGACTTGTTTTTCAAAATAAAAGCCACAGAAAGTATCGTTCCAGGTAGCTCAGATGTAGATTTGGTTTTCAAAATAAAAGCCTAGGAAAGTAACTATCATATCAGTAAACTCAGTTTTGGATTTATTTAAAAAATAAAAGCCCCAGAAAGTAACTATAGTTCAAGGAAGCTCACATTTAGACTTGTTTTTCAAAATAAAAGCCCAACAAATAAAATGCACGTTCCAGGAAGCTCAGAATTGTACTTGTTTTTCAAAAAAAAAGCCCCACAAAGTAACTTTATCATTGTAGGAAGTTCAGATTTAGACTTGTTTTTCAAAATAAAAGCCTCGGAAAGTAACTAAAATTTCAGTTAACTTAGATTTGGAATTTCTTTTAAAAATAAAAGACCCACAAAGTAACTTTATCATTACAGGAAGTTCAAATTTGGACTTATTTTTCAAAATAAAAGCCAGAGAAAGTAACTTCATCATTGTAGGAAGTTCAGATTTAGACTTGTTTTTCAAAATAAAAGCCCAATAAAGTAACTGTATCGTTCCAAGAAGCTCCCATTTAGACTTGTTTTTCAAAATAAAAGCCCTACAAAGTAACTTCATCATTGTAGGAAGTTCAGATTTAGACTTGTTTTTCAAAATAAAAGCCTCGGAAAGTAACTACAATTTCATTTTACTCAGATTTGGATTTTATTTTCAAAATAAAAGCCCCAGAAAGCGACAATACAGCTGCTGCTATCAATGCATCCTTAGCACTGGCAATATAGGCATTGTGATGCAACATTTTTGAACTAGTTTTTGTAAAATATCTGAACTAAGGTCTGTGGTTGAGACGCATTTAAGAGACGGATCAGGTTTTGTTCTAGGACATTAAATCCATCAGCAGTGACCCCACTGGTGATTTCTGAAGAGTTGACGTGTCTGAAAAACGATGGTTGTTACCAAGTGGCTGAACAGGACTACAGAAGTCGTGGAGGCCGTTGTACGTCATTACGCCGAACACGTAAACACTCCTCTAAGTTAGTTTCTGTTCTGCTTGAAAGCCAGTCCCTGCCTCCTGCAGAGTGTTCAGACAAACGCTTCAACTCGTTCCATCTAGAGTCTGTAGTTTGAATCTGGATCTGAAGTTGGAATGACGCTGAAGTCGTGCTGCTGGACTCGCCTGTAGCTCCTTTATAGCATCACGTTAGCATGTAGCTTCTGGACATTAGATTTATGATTCGAACATTATAAAAGTAGGGAAGACATGTGGAGATTATCCGGCTGAACAAAACGTGCATTTATCAAACAGGTTTTTGTCGAGGGAACCAGCAGCTGACTTCAGGGTCGAACTACAGAAACACGTCCTCACTGCACCGCTCTACGGAGATGTTCTTACCTTCGTACTGGCCAGCAGTGATGGGCGTTTCCGTGCCGACAGAACTGGCATTGCTATTGGCTCGGCTCGGCGTCCGAGAGACGGGCTTACGGGTCCCCGCCTTCTTCTTAAAAACCCTGACGATAAATAAAACAAAGACAGAGAATTGTTGTCCTTACTGTGAAAACTTGGGTTTTCTATGTTCTTGTTCTTACATCATGTATGAGAGTTTTTCAGTCTGTGGCTATAAGTATGGTTTTATTGTCTCGTGTTTTTTGTCCTATTGGTTTTGTCCAAGTGTATTTATGCTGCTTTATTTATTGATGTCAACACTGCTGTTTTTAAACGTGCTGTATAAATAAAGTTGTATTGGATAGAACTACACACCGAGTGCTACTGACACATAATTACAAAAAAAGCTACGTACTTGACGGGGGTTTCTCGGTAGGAAATGTTCGTAACGCTGCTGGAATCAGACTCTTCGTCCGAGTTGTAGTAACCACCGGAAACCAGACGGGAACTCCTACGAGCCATCGCTGAGGAACAGAAAATAATAAAGAGAACTCTTTAAAGTAGAGACACTATATACTGATATACACCTGAACATCAGCAGGAGAGGACTCTTTAAAGTAGAGACACTACATACTGATATACACCTGAACATCAGCAGGAGAGGACTCTTTAAAGTAGAGACACTACATACTGATATACACCTGAACATCAGCAGGAGAGGACTCTTTAAAGTAGAGACACTATATACTGATATACACCTGAACATCAGCAGTAGAGGACTCTTTAAAGTAGAGACACTACATACTGATATACAGCTGAACATCAGCAGGAGAGGACTCTTTAAAGTAGAGACACTACATACTGATATACACCTGAACATCAGCAAGAGAGGACTCTTTAAAGTAGAGACACTACATACTGATATACACCTGAACATCAGCAGGAGAGGACTCTTTAAAGTAGAGACACTACATACTGATATACAGCTGAACATCAGCAGGAGAGGACTCTTTAAAGGAGAGACACTACATGCTGATATACACCTGAACATCAGCAGGAGAGGACTCTTTAAAGTAGAGACACTACCTACTGATATACACCTGAACATCAGCAGGAGAGGACTCTTTAAAGTAGAGACACTACATACTGATATACACCTGAACATCAGCAGTAGAGGACTCTTTAAAGTAGAGACACTACATACTGATATACACCTGAACATCAGCAGTAGAGGACTCTTTAAAGTAGAGACACTACATACTGATATACACCTGAACATCAACAGGAGAGGACTCTTTAAAGTAGAGACACTACATACTGACATACACCTGAACATAAGCAGGAGAGGACTCTTTAAAGTGGAGACACTACATACTGATATACACCTGAACATCAGCAGGAAAGGACTCTTTAAAGTAGAGACACTACATACTGATATACACCTGAACATCAGCAGGAGAGGACTCTTTAAAGTAGAGACACTACATGCTGATATACACCTGAACATCAGCAGGAGAGAACTCTTTAAAGTAGAGACACTACATACTGATATACACCTGAACATCAGCAGGAGAGGACTCTTTAAAGTAGAGACACTACATACTGATATACAACTGAACATCAGCAGGAGAGAACTCTTTAAAGTAGAGACACTACACACTGATATACACCTGAACATCAGCAGGAGAGGACTTTTTAAAGTAGAGACACTACATACTGATATACACCTGAACATCAGCAGGAGAGGACTCTTTAAAGTAGAGACACTACATACTGATATACACCTGAACATCAGCAGGAGAGGACTCTTTAAAGTAGAGACACTACATACTGATATACACCTGAACATCAGCAGGAGAGGACTCTTTAAAGTAGAGACACTACATACTGATATACACCTGAACATCAGCAGGAGAGAACTCTTTAAAGTAGAGACACTACATACTGATATACACCTGAACATCAGCAGGAGAGGACTCTTTAAAGTAGCAGCAGTATTAGTAGTTAACGTAGTGCTACTGTTAAAGTTGTACCAGTAGCAGAAAGACAGATGCTCGGTTGGTTAATCTCTAAGGTTTGTAATCCTACTAATCAGCAGCAGTCACCCTCCTGCTGCTCACACACCAACACACACAAACACACACTAACACACACTAACACACACTAACAGAGAACATATAAAACACACACAGAGAGAACAAACACAGAGTACCAATACTGCAGAAAGATAATACACAAATGCATCGTACCTTAACGGACCCACCATACTTAAAGCCAGGGGGAAACCTTTACACAGACTTGGCGATGCAGATGAGGAGTTGTGTTCATGTTGTTAACTTTCAGAAATTCAGTTATTTTGCAACAGGCGTCTTAAGAGGAGCGATGCGATTGGCCGCTGTGTGCAGATAATTAGCATAAACCACAGCTCACAAGCTTTCCTGCAGAATCATGTGAAACAGACTTTCATGCTTTCCACAAAACCTTCACGGTAGATGTTCGTGGTGGAAAGTAACTAAGTACATTCAAGTACTGAACTTAAATACAACTTTGAGGTACTTGTACTTGACTTCCATGTTATGCTACGGTGTACTTCTACTCCTTTACAGTTCAGAGGTACATGGTGTACTTCTACTGCACTACAGTTCAGAGGTACATGGTGTACTTCTACTGCACTACAGTTCAGAGGTACATGGTGTACTTCTACTCCTCTACAGTTCAGAGGTACATGGTGTACTTCTACTGCACTACAGTTCAGAGGTACATGGTGTACTTCTACTCTACTACAGTTCAGAGGTACATGGTGTACTTCTACTCTACTACAGTTCAGAGGTACATGGTGTACTTCTACTCTACTACAGTTCAGAGGTACATGGTGTACTTCTACTCCTCTACAGTTCAGAGGTACATGGTGTACTTCTACTCCTCCACAGTTCAGAGGTACATGGTGTACTTCTACTCTACTACAGTTCAGAGGTACATGGTGTACTTCTACTCCTCTACAGTTCAGAGGTACATGGTGTACTTCTACTCCTCCACAGTTCAGAGGTACATGGTGTACTTATACTCTCTACAGTTCAGAGGTACATGGTGTACTTCTACTCTCTACAGTTCAGAGGTACATGGTGTACTTCTACTCCACGAGACAGCTGTTTGCATGTGGGTACAGTTGTGATACTTGAGGGCCGCTTGAGGAGCTCCGGGACCCCATGAGGACCAGCAAGGACTCGCAGCACAATCCAAGCGTAAATATCAATATTATCTCCCTTCCTCGGCGTCCGGTGAGTCCCTT